>DWPT01002586.1:0-15925 GCA_018251895.1 Agathymus mariae mariae | reverse complement strand
TAAAAGATGTGCTGAGGAGTTTCTTTCGCCGTTTCTTCTCCTCGATGTTAAAGCACCTTTCCGAAACGGTAGCAGAATCAAAAAATTGACGTGCATAAGTGTATTTACCTTCAGAATTAAATGATTTTGAATGTGAATTTGATGTTAAACGCACTAACTTATAAAATCCTATTCCCTCTCCTCTTGAAGACCCCCATTTCAATTATGTGTCTTTGGGTGCGTTGTTCGCTTTTTTCAATAGGAATACTTGGGGTGTATGTCCACGCATTATAATTTAATTGTAAATCGTTTCATTACTGATTAAGCGAACGAGCATTTGCTGCGAAGTGATTTGTTAATCTTTAGATATCAGCTTTATCGGTGTGTTCCAAATTCACAGCTCACAGCCAGCAGGTCAAGTTGCCAAGTAGAGTCCTCTGTCCGGTAGTGGTTCCAAAGAACCAACAGTTGATGAAGGCAAATGGACACAGACAGTGATTCCATAGTCAGTTGCAAACATTTTGTCAATAGTAAATTTGATGGTCAATTTTCGTTTGTGTCTAATATTTTGAGCAATCCGTGCAATGCAATGCCACCCAATAAAGAGCCAAACCCTTTTTAAATTAATTATGTGGTTGTTGAATGATTATGGTACTTCTTAGATTTAGAACTAGCCACCAAAAGATTCGCTTCTAGAACAAATCTATTGATAAGTAAACTCAACAAAACCATTCAAGATTTAAGTTACTGATTTAACTGCGAGCAAGCATTACTGGAAACTACAGCTCAAGAGAGTATTGCATATGCCGAGCTCCATAATAAAGTTATCCACATCCTAAGCTCTGATTCAGACAGTGGTTCTCGTATACTGCATTTATGGACACGGGCGCTGGAGCCGCATTACGTTACTCCAAGTAAAGATAGACCAGCTGGACCATACCTTACTGGTGTGGGATCCATTGTGATTGCAATACACCCACTATGAGAGCTCAAAGCCCGTATTACTGTTGACGGCGTAACGTAACTTGTCACGCAACGTGCTGCGCTTCTGATAGTTAGGCAGCTTCAACAAGTTGAAACAAGTCGATGACGTCGGCAACCGGTTCAGAGGGTCCTTCTTGCGAATTGTGAAGAAGCCGCGAATCACACTTCCTGTAATATATATTTGTTTTAAATATAAAACAATACTAATTTTTGTTTTTGTGTAACGGGATCTATTTAACTTGGGACTATATACATTAATCCCAGCTTAGTAGAAACATCAAAGTAACGGTTACTCACGACTTGTGTATATAATATACGGTGCGTAGTGCGTGCGTGCGTGTACCGTAGGTAAACGTACAGTTGAGAGGTTCATCGTTCGTTAAATGTCCGTGAAATTAAACTTTTCTCTGCCCCAACACACACACGTTTTTTACTTATTATAAGTAATTGCTTGACTGGGGTGCAACCCCCCTTTGTTTGGTTTTTTGTCGTTAAAATTTGAAGTACAATATGTGGGTAAAATATGAGAAATCCTATCCCTAACACTGTTATTACACCTGATGGTAACTGGCGACGTCGCCTTAGATGGTAATGCGCACTACCTTCAAAAAGCCTTCCATTTCACTCTTGACATGAACTCATTCTCACTTAATGAAATAGTTGTAGTAGGTCTATGCTCACATTTGTCGCATTAGTGATGGTATTTGAAAGAGACCACGAACCGATAGGGTAATCTCTGAAGTAAGAACGCAGATAACAGTTGCTGGAGTAGATGAGCAAACCTTAATTCTTCTGTGAATTATTAAGATTTTACCGATAGTATCGCCAGTGTCTTCATCATCACCGACCTCCACGCATCGGATCGAAAAAGGTGGCTTCAGGTGAGCAAATCCCAGCACTGGAGGCTTGGAACAGCTGGTTACAAACTGAAAATAAAAATAGCAACAATAATAACTTTGTTATATTTCTAACCAACAGTTGCTCTTCACAGTCTTGGTCTCCCTGCGGTCGTGGCCTCCTCAAAACCAGAGTGGTTGGGGACGTAGACATCGAAATGCTGATAGCCCAAATCAATCAAATCAATCGAATCGAATCAAACATAAATTATTGATTAAATTAAACTACTGCAGGCCCGGGTGCGATTCAGATGAGTGAGAGTTAGTGGTGAAATTTATAATGAGCTTAGTTAAATTCGGGCGAACGCGAATTAAGTTTTTAAAAATTATTTAATTAAAATTACAATTTATTGCGAAGAAAAACATGTATTTACAATTCGATAGCTAGTACAAGACTCGTCGGATGATATATGACAATTGCTATTGTTAACTGTTGCGGAATGCTGAGTCAGCGGGATGAAGCTGCATTGTCGGCAGGAATCCTCAGGTTACGCCGTGGTAACTGCTTGCGTGTCCGATTGCTATCGTTGGAGATCATTCCATTCAAGGAATTCTGATGGCTTAAGAAATTTACTCTGGTTGCTATGAGCTCGCTTACCAATCCAAACTGGAACGCGATAGAGTACGTTCTAGCCAGTAGGCCATTAATGTATTTATCTCAATATGCGGTAAGATTCTACGTTCACTTTATAATTTTTGTTATACTGACGACTAGTGTACGTACTAATTGTAGTGACCCTGCCTACCGAGCGGCGTCCGAATCCCGGACGGTGAAGACAATTATATGACAGAAAAACGTCTGTTCTGTTCTTTGTTTGTGGCGTCATATTTCTATACGTCTTGCACGTCTATGTCACTCGCAACTCTAGAAACCCTGGTATGAGTGTGTAAACGTTAATTTATATAGTTTCACTTTATAATCTTTAGGAGGCAGCAGAAATGCGTGGAACGCCGAGAGTCATCAATAACCTTGAGGAACATGGCGCGTTCGTTCTCGGTGAAGTCTCGCTGCAGCACGTCCCACAGCCAGCACACGACGCGGTGCGAGTCGTGGAACCCGCCGTAGTACTGCGTGTGGCGGCGCAAGTCGCGCAGGTCCAACGGCACGTTGTCACCGCTTATCAACCGCTGGAGCTGTACACGAACGAACTACATTACGACCAATGCTGTCCCACTGCTGGGCTCACAATGTAAGGGGTTAAAGTCATAGTCTGCCACTCTGGCCAAATGCGAGTTAGGAGACTTCACACACTTCAGAAAACTATGAAGAAATGGACTATGGAGAAAATTAGGTATGAAGATTTTCTTAAAAAAGCGATATTATCACGATAGGCATATTATGGACCTATCAACATATTAGCATAAATTTCGAAGATCACAAGAGAGCGACATTCGTCCCATTCCTTACTTTATATTTCGCGCACGCAGATCATAATCTTGATATTCTATATGTATTTTGAACGTCTCATTTGAACATGATCGCTTTTAATAAATAATAAAACTAACCTCAGGCGTAGAGAACAGAGACAACCATTCTGGATTGATGATGGTCCTAAAGCCCTTTATAAAAGCATTGGTTTGCTCCTTTATCTGCGTGTGCATTCGGAAGTGCGCCATCAAGTGGATATAATTTATTCTGAAAATTAAATACAATTTATTTTTATACAATAATAACGCAACTATCCTACATATAAATCACAATTCATACTTGTTTTCGTTGGTGACCGGGATGACCTTCCCGCCTGGCACAAGCTCATGTGTGACGATCTCCCCCAATCTCTCTTCATCGACGGAGAAGGTGAGCTCCAACGATGATATATCTCCCTGAAATCAATTAATTCAACTTTAGTAAGCAGTCGTTACATGCCCACACCTCCCGTTGGAGTCTCCTGCTGCAGCCTACTGTCATAATCACAGGGGATAGGACGACAGTCCGCCGTATTGACCGAGGGCGAATTGGCAGACTACGTAATCGTTTAGAAATATTAACAGAGAACTCTCAGGTATGAATGCTTCCACATGATCCTGTATAGGAAACTAGATAGATGCCGATATGATCACGGTATGCATGTTAAGTACCCGGTGTTGCATGTATGTAGGTTGGTTGTAGATTAATATAATTTAATCTACAACGGCATAACCTGGAAGTGTTTGATGTACGTGAGGCTCCTGTAGAGGTCGCGGTCGAGCGAGGGCAGCTCGTCGATCCAGCTGTACAGCGCCTGCTGCGTTTGCCCCAACACCTGGCTGAGGAAGAACGAGGCGAACGGCACGTCCACCACTATGCCCTGTAAATATAACTGTATCTAAGCTTCAAGTTATTCGTCTGATGTCCGCCACCTAAATACTGGGGTGTGTTGTGTAGAACTGCACAAAACTGTGTAACACCTGCATATATAACACCGTCTGAACACCTGGCGTTCGTTTACAGTACGGTTAGCGACATTTATTACTTCGTACGTTTATATCGTGTATCGAACTTCAAGATCGGTACTTCTAGTGCTTTGACACAGCGTCCTTCAAGTAGCGGGTCCATCGCCTTCTTCTCGGCCACCGTGTCGGTGGCGTCACTGGTGTTACGAATGTCGATGTAAGGCGATGATCACTTACTTGTAATTTTTTTTTTAGTTTTTATCATAAATAGTAAAGAATAATAAATACTTTTTCTCTCTTGCTAGTTGTCGTCATCACGCACACGCAAATATGTAGAACGTACATACTTTAGGATTACCTTTGCGATTGTCATTGTTACGTAATTAAGGACATTGCGAACAGCGAATACTCGAAAACAAACCGAACTTACTACTTTCGCAAGTAGAGCCAGCATCAGCTGTACTACTGAGTCATGAAGTAACAACATACCTCATACACCGCCTTGCCCAGCATCCTACCGATGAACTCGAACAGCTGCAGATGGTTGTCCTGCAGGCACGAGGTGGGCGACGGGTACAGCCGCTCCTCGCTCGTCGTGCAGAATAGATTCAGCGACGGATCGAACACGCGTTTTATCGTTTCTTCCAGAAACTCTGTAAACGTTTATTTCAATGTTAGTAGACATATAATATTACATTATTATAATGTCCTCATACTCATCCCTTTCTCTCAACATTCACCTAAACCAAATTTGATTTCTAATCAAATTTTACACTGGTAAAAATGTACGTCCCGTATACAGTATCGACCTTTGAACACGCCGTCCTGGTCGATGCCGGCCTCGTCGAGCCCCTGCTCGTTGATGAAGCGCACGCGCACGACGGCGCGCAGCGCGCGGCTCGGCAGCGCCGCCAGCTGCCGGTAGCCGTCCTCCACGAGCCGCGCGCGCCGCACCGTCACCAGCGTCGAGCGGCCGCCGCACGCGCGCTCCGTCAGACCGAGCACCACCTGCCGGCCGTCGCGAGCGACCATCGTCCCGGCGATGGTGATGGACATATTGTTTTGGAATTATGTATCATGTATAACACTAACTACTTAACATATTCCGATTGTTCTTCGTATATTTGTAACTTATATTTTAGGTAATTTATCTGTTACGAATATTATATAAGACGGATTGGTGTGGGCGCACCTGACGCAGAAGTTTTCATATTTTTTTGCCCCAAAACGGTATGTAATCAACATACTATTTACAAAGTCGACTCTATAAAATATTAATTCAAAATGTATTAGATCCGAAATGTCCTGTCATCTAGTTAAATGGGATGAAATTGTTAGATAAGTTATAAATGCATATTGAACTGGAGACCATACTATATGAAATTAAACCGAATTGAAAATGTTCGTAATCGGAGTATATAATATGACACTGTGGTAGAAGCCCTCGGCTCTAGACGAGCGCTCTGTCACAGGTGACGGTACCAATCTTTATTTGAAACGCATGACTATACAGAGCATCATATAACATCTTATAGATTGTACATTTTAATGACTAACTAAATCTAAGTCACTCAATGATCGACGTGTCAAAATAATCTTATATAGATACATCCAAATGCAATTAGTACACAATAAGTTTTAATAAAATACGTCAGAAATTCAGAATATCACAATCATACGGCGTTTAGTTGGTTCTTTGCGATACGCCATTAAGTCCAGACCTTTTTTGTGGCGTGCATCGTAATAAAATAATATGTACGTCATAAAATAAGAAAAATAAATATCAAAACTAGTTGTGTCCTCCAATCGAAGGTACGATAACTTTACGTCCACGTCTCAACTTACTACTGCATTTATTCCTCGAAACGTAATTGCCAATTTTCACACAACTTACATCCATGAACTTACACACCTCACCTCTCTCGGCGACCCGTATAGCCCAGGTGGTAGAGGCTCTGCCTGTCGAGCGAGAGTCCCCGAGTTCGAACCCCGTCCGGGACAAACATTGATGTATCAGATAGATGTTTCTTACGAGTCATGGGTGTTTGTGATATCATATTTGTGCACGTCCACGCAGACCGCAAGCGACAGGTAATCGTTACTTAGTGGTTAGTAAACTATCGTGGTCTCATTTGTGACGTCATTTCCTCCTGACAAGTAATCCACAGTTAACGATACCTTTTCGTCGGCCACAGCCCTCCTGAACAGCCGAACGCGTTCCCCGTGCGCTATCATGTGTGGAGTCTTCTGCACCAATACCTACAAGATGTAATGAAAATTAAACAGCTATACAATAGCAACTGATTAGAAGCAAAAATGCAACAAAAGGACGTATAGTAAGTACATGTGGTCCAAACGGACATAACAATCTTTGGATCCAAAATAAACATCAAACATGTAATATATCAATAAGTTCACTGAAGATCCCTCCTGTTGAAGGTCGCTGCGCTCTGTACCATTCAATCCCATCGGTGTATAGTCATAACTTAATGTAGACTTAAATTTAGAATCAACTGTGAAATGCATCGGTTCCAGAACCAGAGGACCAGTAATGAATGGAATCCACGCTTATAGATCCGTTGAAACCAGGGAAGCCTGACCTTGAAGTCGGGGACGCCCTCGATGTCACGGATGTGACGACTGTCGTCGCTCACTATCGGATGACACGCTTATTTTTCTACTATTGATACAAAAAAGTTGCTGCTTTACAGCAACCGGTACGCACGCACCTGCTGCGGCTTCTTGCCCTTTTCGAGATCGGCCATGAAATGCGAGTCGCGGATTTCGCGCACGAGCCAGTGCTGCGGCGGCGCGTAGCTGCGGCGGCAGTCGCGACGATACAGCACCAGCAGCAACGTGTGGAGCGCCACGAACAGCTCGTTGCTCGCTATGGACTTCAGTTCTAAACAAAAACGTCACTGTCATATTAATTTACATTTGTAAATAATTGATAAAATCAATTTAATTTCATTAATTTGTAAATAATTATTTATGGCTCATATAGAAAAATACACTTTTAATTGGCCAAATATGTATACTTTGGCATTTCCTATAGTTCAAAGTACAATGCAATGTATGGCACCTTTTTGAAACAATATTATAAGATATTATTGAAGTTCACATTCTATCCCACTATGAAACGACAGGGTCGATTATAGTTGTGAGGTCATATGGCTGACACATAGGCGTTCAAATAGCCTCAGTATTTTCCTTTATGAAAGTAACAGGTGTTTTCTATTACTCACACATAAAAAAATTGTAGTGTGCAGGATTTGAGCCTGAGCTGGTTTGAAAGTCAAACGTTCAAAGGAGACTATCACAACCTATGAAGGTAATCTGTAGGACGACTACTCACCGAATAGTTGACCCATGATGGATTTGTAAACAAACATGTTAAGAAATTGCGACATGTTAATGAAGTCTTGCAACTTGAATGGATCCTGTTGTTCATACATCTCCATGTCGTCTAAGATACTGTAAAAATAAAAATAGAAATATAATTAGTTATATTATTCTATTCAAGTAGCTACATTGACAATGGTTAAGAGGAGTTTATATGAGAGACAATGAGAAGAACTGGCTGTAAGGAATTTTCAAGTTTAAGAATCTTTATTCCTTATAAATAATTCATAATTCACTTACTTACAAATAAAAATAATATATTATTTAGATGAAAGAACTGGATAATAGGTACTTAAAGAACAGGGTTTGGTTTCAAATTCAGGTGTTTTGTATTATTTTTATTAAAATCTTGAAATGGAAACACCACAAACATGAAAACTTAGATAACAAACATGTATGTATCGAGGTAACATTGTAGTGGTCCAAAAGCCAATACCTCGAGCAGAATTACTAAATATGTATACAATGAAGATAACTGACACATAAATTAGGATTAAACATTTGAAACAATTAATATTAGCAGATACTTTAATTGTTCTTCAACACTGCCATTAAATAGACGTGATTTTCCCAGAATTATCTAGATGCTTCCTTGAGTGCCACTGAACCTTTGCGGTAACAATAGGTTTTTGTGTTTCATAAATCGAAACTAATTGTGTTTTGAACATCTTACTGACGGTCAATTAAATTTACAATTAGTTACATATCCCTCGTCGACTAACTTGTTGACAGACAATGCTAAACAACTGGTGATAGAGACATATTATAAAAGAAACATACTTTATATATTACGTACGGTAAGAGACTCTCATTTTCATCATTAGTACATTACACCCGAGCGAAATAAGGGTGGGTCGTTAGTGTTACAATGAAATAAAAACCTACTTACGTCACGTAATGCGTCATGCAATCGGCGAACAGTATCAACATCTGGAACTCTGGCGCCGACGTTTTGGTATTAACAGCTAAGAGATCGAGGAAAGACTTCAGTCCGCAGTTCGGTCCCAGGGTACACAGGAACTGCCACAACGAGTATAGGATCTCATCTTGGTTGCACAGACCTGAGGAAATGAAACATGAGTAAAAATTTAATTTGTTGGGTACTTTAAAAATATATTTATTGGGTACTTAAAAAAAAACAGTTACCATCCTTGAAAGTAAAGAACATTATATAATAAGCATTCATATCATATTTCCACTCTTACGCCTTTATACTATATAAATATTTACATCAATTTCATTGTGATAGGGTCCCATATCATTATGAAAAGCCCTAGTAGTCATTATTAATTTTGAATTTAAATATATAGCTGTATATTATGAAAAGCGGCAAACTATATATTTTACTACAAAAATATTTTTTTGGCGTGTCCATGTATCGTTCATTAAAAAAACATATTTAACTTTATCTTCAATAGAAATCATGGTAAATTCAACCTAACCCAAAGTTTACTGGTTACTGGTACATAACACTGGTACAATAAGGTTTAATTATCTTTTTAACTTTATTTTAAAATGCAGTTTTCTTTTCGGATTATGTTATTAGATAGTATACTACCCGGTTTAAATTTATTGGTTGTACTTGTGCCATGGTAATAAAGTTCAGAGGGTGACATCCTTCTAGAATGAACCATATCAAACAATTTTTTATATATTTCAAGTGCAACATCTGGAAATCACTAACAGGACCCCCCCCTCCCCGGCCTCTTCTCACCTGACAAGGCGGTGCCTTTAATGCTGCATGAATGATTCACCAATATGTGGCCATTCCACTAAGTTGTTGGTTAAAATGGCATATATATTTTTTTAAGTTACTTACCTGTTAAAATGTCCAACTTGACTTGTGTCAGTGTTTGCAATGCCGTGTGGTACATGGAACATATTAACGCTGCTTTGGTACAATCTGGTGAACCTAGTTTTCTAAAATTTTTATGTGCATTCACCCTGTAACAAAAAAGGATTAAAATATAATTGTACAACAACAATAATAAAATGAAGATTAATAAATAGTAACATTTTTAACCAAAATCTTTGCATTTTTAATTTTTGAAAGACACCTTATATTAAATTTTATCTATTTATTTATACAAATTCATGGAACAATTTGTTTTCTTTATAATGTGTAAAAATGGTATTGTATGATAAAACATATGCTGCTGAAAACATGCTGGAGTGTTACAGAAATGTAAATTACCTATTAGTTCTTGCTTCTATGGCCCTTCTTATAAACGCGGCGGGGTTATTACTCTGTACAGGTGTCGATGGTTGGGAGGGACCCGCGCCTTCTTCCCCAGTCACGCCGGCATCCAACATCTCCTTCAGAGGCATCGCCAATAACTTCTTAAGGAGAGGTGCTCCCCACAACAGCGACAGCTGCGTGCGCAAGTTGCCCATAGTCGGCGGGAGGTAGGAGTCCAGGCTCTGTGAGAACCAACCTAGAACTGGGTGCCAGTTGCTAAGGTTGCCTTTCTTGCAAACCACATACTGCTGGCAGGAGTCTAGGAAGCGAGTTACAACCAGCTGAAATGGAATAAAAAATTTTTTATATGCTTTTTATTTAACGAAGGCAGCTTGAATAAACTACACTCCAGATATCTTGAATTACAAAAAACAGCATGCCCCAATATCCATAGGCTATAGATACATTGTATCCAATAAAACTTGAAACATTGTTTTTCATCAACTTTTCTTACTTCATTGATATCGAGGTTCAGTTACCGTATTATCCAATTAGGATCAGATGAACTGCACGCAGGCAGAATATTCAATAAATTAACATTACCATTACAAGATGCTTGTTAATCAGAGCTTACTTGTGTTTTTATGTCAAGCCAAAATTATTTGTTTTTAAAAGGCATCCCTAGGGACTGGATAACACCTAGATCCAATATGCATTTGACAAAAGATTATGAGGTACACATACTACATATTCCAGGTTTTTCCAAGAGTAAAGTGGTACTTACCACAAAAGTAGGGTAGTATGTCTCCGGCTGAGCGAAGTCTCGTTCGGTGTGTGCGAGCTGTATGAGGTTGGCGAGCAGACACAGCGCGTAGTTGCCCTCCAGCGTGTTGAACACAATGCGCATATTTTGGTCCGCACTCAGAAACTCCACGCACTTGTCAAATGTGCCATGCGCACGGAACGCTGCGATGGACTGGAAATTGTCAACATGTTGAGATACATATTTACTTTATACTTATATATTTACTTTTTATTTAATGCATTATACAATGGCGGGCAATGTTACCTTTATTGTAATGGATGTCCGTAACAACAGTAGCTCTGTCAGCTCAATTGATAGCTATTGAAAAAACCCATAAACACTCATTATATGGATAACGTACCTCAGGAGATATCTGTTGCATGTGATAAACAAGGCAAGGTACAGATAGTATTTGTATTATGTACATGGTCAGTAGTTTCTCTGAAAATTGAGCCGAAACAAGAGGTCGCAGGGACAGGGTGATGATAGCAGTCAGTGCAACGTTTTTCAAGGTCACTTTCTCTCGACACAGGCCTCTGAGGAGAAGTGACTGTAAGAGACAATAAAATAATTTTAATATATATATATACATATATATCAGTAAATCTGTATTGATACTATAAAACAGAGAATGCTAATTTTCTGAGTACGTGTATATACAGAAAGCAATTTCCGGAAACAGGGCATCACAGCATCTATCTGATATATTTTTTTACTACTTTAAAGGTTTATGACTTCAGGTGGACATAGGCTATATAATATTTGTTTAACCTAAACAAATTATAGGGCTACTAGTATGTAGTAAAGAGATACATAGAATAAAACAAAATCTTATTTTTGTCTGAACATGATAACCTGGACACTACAGAACAGATTTTTAGTCGCTTTTTATATCCAACACAAACAAACAAGGTTTATTTAAATGGAACAGGGAATGTAAAATTTATGAAATGCCTAATAAATAGGAGTAATTATTGTTCTGGCAGCTGTTACTATTTGAGAATGCTCAGACAGTGTTTCCTAAAGTGAGGTCAAAGTATTAGTAAATTAAATTCTACATTTAATTAATAATAACAAAGAAAAGCAAAAACTATTTGCAATACTTAAATTGTTAACAAAGTAACTAGACAAAATAAAACAAAATTATTTTCTTCTTAAGTTATAATTACCTTCATAGTTAAGTAATACCCCTTGTGAAACAAGGATCCCATGATATTGGCACACAGTTGGGTCATGCCTCCCCTGAGCTTTTCAAAGTTCTTTAGGCGAGTTAGAGCCCAAGTGTTTGTAGCTGTGAATGCCACTAGGGTGTGGAGATGTATAAGGATGCTTTGCATATCCACTGGAGACTCTGGTTTCAATTGCTCAAGGTACAAACAGCATTTGTATAGCAAATCTTTTATATGAGCTATCCACCTAAGACTAAAATAAAGAGATAATTCAAAAATCATATTCAATTGTACAACCTAGAGAGCAAATAGGATATTTAAATCAATAACAATATTTTGCTTCCACTTCCATGTTGAAAGGTCCATTACAATGAAGAAGAAAGAATTGCAAAAGAAACTCAACACATAATTGGAAAACAATATCAACAACAACAAAACAAATCATCGATTTATAGATTTTCAACTGTAATTTTATTGATATTGTTTATGAACATCTAACTTTATCATTGTTATTGGCCACAATATAATACTCTTTCCTTATAATTTCTGTTTTCACATATTTACAAAATGTCAGCATAAAATACTAGAATTACTCTATATTGTGCTCCAATTTTATCAAATGTGATGATAGTTTTAATCAAAGACAAACTATGAATAGGTTCATAACATCTATTAGAGTTATAATATACATGGTAAATCATGACCCTTAAAATGATACATGTCAAATTGGTAAATCTTCAAAATATAGACAATACCAAAATTTAATATATTACCAACTTTGTGCTCAAACTATTAAAGGCTTTCTAATAAGTTATAAATTAATATTATTAGTTTATATGCCCCTCTCCTCAAAACCTAGTTACACTTTAACCAAAAATGACAGTTTTACAATACCTGTATTCTTTATTAAGGAAGACTCCAACATAAGATAGTTTGACTGACTCAGAGTGTAAGGTTTGTACAATGTATTTGCAAAGTTTTTCAAATCTCTTCTTGTCTCTCTGCTGCTTGAAAATGAGGAATAGGCGGCATGTGACACTGTACACATCAAGTGCCGGCAGTAAATCTTGAGTCTGAGGTTCTTCTTGAGATCCATGACCAGGAGACTCCAAGATAAGCTGATCAAAGTCATATCTGCAATTAGTCAAAATGCTTATAGTGGTTTTTTTGCATGGATACAAACAAATGATACATTTCAAAATCTTAAAACAAATTTCATCTGACATAAACAGTTGCTTATCTAGGAATCAAAATTGGTACCCTTTATAATAGGCAAGGTCATTAACATTAGTTATAGGATCGTCTTCAATAATAACAAGCAAGCAGTTAATTTACAACAATAATATTGGATTCAATAAGGTTCTATATAAATAGTGCTTGTGGCATTTGTTTAGTAGAGCTTAGTGATACTTACAATATCTGTTTGATGAATCTTCGTCGTGCAAGCCAACCACGCACAAGCGCCTGTATTATCACCGCTGAATGCTCACGCTTTTTCTCCAGAGCTCTTTCCTCTCTAGCCGCTTTCGTCTGTTCTAAGAAGGTATCCTTACTACTTGAGGACTTAGCAAACATCTTCGACCCCTATATTTCACCGTACACCTTTGTTTTCTTTTAGCAATGATTGCCTGTCAGGACGTCAACCAATCTCGACACATAGTAACAAGCGATTTACCGCGGCAACAGAACCATATTTACGGTAATAACACTATATTTTATGTACAATTAAAAACGATCAATAAAAACATGATTTTGAAGCGGAAAACCTGAACTGATCAAAGAGTTCAATGTTAAATCCCCTCAATGAACTTAGGATTTTGTTTGACAATTTTGACATTTCCTGAACATTAGCAGTTTATGCTAACTGCCAATTTCACTTACATGTTAACATAATTTTACGTTAAACGGTATTTTTGTAATTATTGTTATGTTGAAAGATTTCATATAACTGCCTCTGTAATTATTATGTCGTGCTGATTATGGGAATAACTTGCTTATTTTAAGAATTTTTTGAAAGACTTGAAATATCATTTTGTAATCGGTACAATATCGATATCGTTTTTTTTTTTTCAATAAAGATCCTGATATTATCGTGGACTTACCAAAAACTACATACAGTAATTGTTAAACATATACTAAAATGTAGTAGCGTGACGAGTGCGCAAGCACTCAGTATCGGTTTCATTCATTTAACATAGAGTAATATATATGCACAGTAGTTATCATTAATAGTATTGACGATGTAACACACTCGTGTAACTGTGGAGACACAATTATCTGATGTGATGTGTCATGTCGTGTGGGTTAGCATTGTGTCATGATAGGCGAGTACGATTGATGACCCATATAAAAAATAATAAAAAATCAGGCATGTTATATTTTTTGTGACCATATAAATATTTGTAATTTGAAATAACATTGAAGAATTTTCAAAATATAAAATTTTTAAGACAAATATCATGTAATATTTTATTATGTCATATTTTAATAACGTACTAAATATGCGGAGTTGACATGTACGTGTTTACAAAAGGCCCTTTATATCGATAGCGAATAAAATGTTAACAACGTGGCATGCGCGAATCTCTCAAAACGATGCTTTTTTGTAAAAAAAAGTTTGCTAGTACATAAACGAAGTGTATTGCAACATGTAAAAAATATAAATATAACATAAAAATTCTGCTTAAGAGGAAATTATTGAAATATTAAATAAACCGGGTATTATTAAAGTATTTTACTTTTTCATTTATCAAATTGGGCAGCACTTGAGCAAATTCATTTATTTTGATAAACTTGTTTATTAACTCTCGTTCTATTAAGTGACTTTCGCTAAATAGTTTATAGTTAATGAACTATTTTCTTATTATTATTTACGTTTGTTATGTTTATACAATGCTATGACTTTGTTGCGCATTTCAGTAATATTTTACCTTTGAAACGCGTAACATAGTCCTACAACTTTTAGTATCTATTTACATTTAACATATTTATTAAATACTTTGTATTGAATAATCGGATTTTTTTTAATTATATTTACGAAATTAATATACGGTACAGTGACATGCTGTAAATATCTTGTACTATATTGACCTCATTGAAAATTTGGTGAGTGGTCTATGTAAATGCACTAAGGCACATACTTTCATTTGTGACAATCTAATGTAGGCATACTGAAGTAAGTAATATATATTAAAATTGAACATCATCACATATTCGACGACAATAAATTAAACGTTTCAGTCAGTTGAATGAATTCATTTAAATCACATCACGTTAACTACTTATTTAAACATTTTACTTTACTATTTATCAGGATGCACAAGTGTATAGGATATAGGATAGATATATAAGTATATAGGATGTTTCAAAATTTTGTTTTTAGGCGTAAATTAATAAGTTTCTTTAACCACAGTTCTTACAATTTATTTAGTTAAGTGAATCAATATATGTTCTATTTTTAATCTTCATAAATTTGTTGAACCAGGAGGGCAAGTAGATCTACCATCTTTTCACACGTTTTCTATTCATTCACGTTCTAAAGGTATACCTATACCTAATAGGTAACACTTACTTGTCCACGTCACAACCCTTGGACCCGCAACTGCGATTTGACTATACACTAGTGTATATTTCTAGCCTATAATTATTCTTATTTCAGATTTTATTTATATAATTTATCATTTGTGCAACCACATATTCCCACTACATATTAATTTTCATTAAGATCGGTCAAGTAGTTTTTCAGTTATACAGGACATACAAACAGATATATGGGCAAAAAAAAAATGGTGAAATTGATGTCAGTGAGTCACAAAAGAAATCATGAAATGTGACAAGAAATGGAAAAGTACAGAGATAAAGTTACTACAGATTTAGTAGTATAGATTTTATATAACCTATCTTTATCTACGTAATCACGTATTCTCACTACATACGGTACCCATTAACATTGGTCAGGCCGTTTTTGAGGTACATCGATACTTATATATATATTTAACTTTTTAATCCGATTGAAATCGGATGGGGCTGCTAGATAGTATTATATAATAACATAATAAAACTACATTCAACAAATTTCAGTTCCATCAGTTGCTAAATAATGAAATAAAATTGGAAACATTCCTTATTATTATATTAT
>DWPT01002585.1:0-15925 GCA_018251895.1 Agathymus mariae mariae | reverse complement strand
TTTACCTTCTCATTTCCTGGCCGACAACGCATCAGTGATACCTTTGGTCTTGCTGATGTCCATGGGCAACGATGACCACTTGCCATCAGGTGGCTGGTCTGCTCGTTTGTCGGCTATTATCATAAAAAAAAGAATTTTACTTTTTTTACTTGCTGAATATTAAATTGGACGAACGAGTTGAGCGAACGTTAAATTGAAGCTGTTTCTTAATTATTGTTTAAATTTTGAGTCACAATCGTAAACAGATAAATGTTTTTTATTTATTTTTGAGACGCTGCGGCTAAACGAGATATAATTACAAGCCAAGACGACAGTCGTCAGACAGCGTCTGTCAGCTCCACGCCGCAAATCGTCCTCGTGCCGCTTCGGTGAAGGATCATACCGTTTCATAGCTCTGCTATACTTCCTTAAATTTATAAGATTTCTTGTATTTACTATACGATACTGCTTGATAAATGATCCAGATTTTTTTTTGCATTATACTCAATTTTGTGTAATGCTTCGTCTCCAGTGTACTTAAAGGAAAATTTTCAGTTTTTTTGCTTGACACATAACAAAGAACTTCGTTCATCAACCGATCTTTCAATTCAATCAGAAAGTCAACTTCCATAAACTCCTTCAAGACACAAGTTCGGCAATTCTATTTGAACCGACTGCTGTAATCAAAGTCTGCTGTTGTGGTCACCACGATATATAATTTATATCTTTGTATGTATTTTTATGTGTGTATGTATATATATGTATTTATGTCTTTTTTTATATAAGTGCACTTCCCCCCGGCAAGTGGATAGTCTCTAGGACATGGTAGCGCGCCACTCTAGCGCAACGCTCCCTAGGTTCGTCTCAGCAGACTCTAGAAGTGTTCATACGTAACAGCCCTAATCACCCTAACCTAGACGTTTCTGTCCATCACCCGTTACTACCCACGTTCCAAGATAAATTCAGCGCTAGTCGAAGACAAAACCTGTAACTTACGTCACATAAAAAGATCAGCGACGGCGATTTGGTGCTGCAGGGAATTGTTTACAAACACACGGCAGATAATTGCGACCGTCCTCTCAGACTGATAATAAAAACAATGTTCTCACAACACTGTTGTTATCAAACATCAATATTCAGTTGAAACTTTCTAAACGCATTCGAAATAGATTTGAGTAGAGGAGTGTAACATAAAGTAATTCAAAGAAACATGCAAAATTGGCTTACATTTATGAACAACAGGAACAGGTTATGGAAATAGTAATAAAAAAAATGTACTTAAAGTTTCATGAGTCAATGGAATTGATTGGGTAATTCAAAACGGTTACGCTGTGAAACAGGTCCAACACAAAGAAGCAGGTAAACCTTTAACGCCTTTGATATACTCTAATGAATTATTATTCTACAAACATAGCGAATGTCATCTTCGATTGCGCAATTTGAATAAGTCTGAAGGCAATCTAAAGGCTTCCACGTCACACGCAGAGTTTTCTAGCTATTGCATTTCGTGGGATAGGTTACAACAAATACAGTGGTGGGAAACTAAAACCTCAATTTTCATTTTGCCACAGAAAATGAGTGTTGATGTGCAAATGATGGTGGCACCACTGACCAGCAACTACTGGCCACAAGCTACCCTATTAGTTAATTATTATCATTATTACTATCTTAAAGTACCTACACATTATATTTAATTTTATGTATCTGTCTGTTTTAAAATAAATGTTTTGTCGAGTACTTATAGTTATTTGTATAACATCCGTACAAAAATCATCATTTTTTTTTAATTTATCTATCTGTCTCCCTTTGTGATTCCTCGGGATAATGTTCGGCAATTTAAACCACAGATTAAATCTGTCTTCAGGTCTTATTTAATTACTAATCGTTAATAAAATGCTCTATTCATGCCGTTCACGTCAAAAAAATGTGAAAGATTAGATGAAAGGTTAACAACAACCCGTATGTTTCCAGCGGCTTGGCTCCTGGTCCACACCCCGCGGTGCCCACAAAAAGTGGCTCGTAATTAAATCGGGGCTTGCCAAGAAACTGTCAATAGTTGTCGCACTCCCCCATTATGAGTTGGCAGGTGACCACCGCGGCACCGCACGGCCAGCGGCAGGCAAATACCCGCTTAGAGTGCGCCTCAAATATTGTAAATTTTACGATTTTCGATAGCGTTGGAAGCAGAACTTGCCAAGTTTTCTGTCTAACAAAAACAAGATATTCCTTTAGGAAAAGTATTCATAATGATGTTTTTCGTCAGGGGGAAATCATCGAAACACATCTAGCCTCATTCAGGGATATACTATCATATCAACGGAAATATTTATCCATTAAAAGCCTCTCAGCACTCATTTGTCACTTATGAGTCTCTCCTAGAGTGACAGCCTGCTTGGTTTGTAATTCGGAGTGCCACTCCGCTGATCTAGCTTCGACTACTGCACGAAGATATCAGCGTACTTGGAACTAATTATCACTTAACTTCAGTGAAGGAAAATATCGCAATAAATAATATCTGACAGTTCACAATGACAGTAGTGCCAGTAACTGGTAAGTGGTATGTACTGTAAACATAACATGTCATTGCGGTACTAATTTATTTGACTATATTTTGCTAATTATGAAATAAAATCTCAGTCGAAACTCAACAACAACTTTAGCATAAGAATTTAAAAACTTAAACTTAACTTCCACCGCCAATAAATCAGGAAACGACGGAATGGCGAGCTGTCAGCCAAGTTGCCGCACAACGAAGTTTCCCTGGATTAGTTTATAATGAACTAATTATACCAACAATACCGGGGCATTAATCAAGCAGTCCCCACTCCATTAGGGAAACAAAAGAGTTGTAAGAGACAATCAATATGGTCATACCACCGCAAAACGGTTCAGTGTTTTGTAGGGGCTCGTTGGATTTGGGTTGTCGTGGATTCACAATAAAATTATTATAGTTACGTCCACGAGGTGCACTCAGAATTTCATTGAAACATGTTAAATGACGAACCCGGTTCTCAGTTGGCAGTGATCCTGCCCATGAAGCGAGGGATCCCGGGTTCGATTCCCGGCGGGGTCAGACATTGTGATGTCATATTTATGTACACCAGTGACTTCTGATGTGAGGGTCGCGTATAGGTGGCAGTGTCCTCTCCCCATCTAGTGATCGTTTGCTCGTTTGTAGATACTGACGTGAAAAACGTAGGTAGCGGGATATTTCTGTAATCTCACAAAATTAATAGTAGATTCCGCGGTGAGATCAATATTATATATTTAATATTATTTAATCCTTAATTATACTGCAATATATTGAATATTATAGATTATTAATTCTTATTCTACCGTGGATGTAGCTGTGAAATGATCTGTGAAATTTCAGAATGACCGCATAATAATTGCAGATTGAGCTTATTTTACGTTTTTCTACACAAAAAAATAATAATTCTGTCAACTTTAAAAATAATTTAAATTGTCATATTTTTTATTCTTCTCTGTTTATCAGAGCATCACACTATCGATGCAATTTTAAACCGCAAATTTCCGCGTATAAAAGCCAGTGAAGTTTAAAATTATCATATGTTAGGCAAGGAATATTAAAATTGGTTGGATAATACATCATTATCTCTAGATCTAGATTAGTAGAAAACAAAAGGAAGATTCTATACGGAGATAATTTATTCCCGAATACGAAATCACTGCTCAAAATATGTCAAATGTCAAATGTGTAACGAATCTATAAAACACGGTTGCAAGAACATAACAAAATCATAGAGAAGAGATAAAGTGAAGAGACAAATGATGTAACGAGATACCTACATACTAACATTGGATTAATTTAATATTTTAAGATACCCATAGCCACCCTACAGCGACGTCATCTTCAAAGCGACAGTGATAGATGAGCGACTAGCGTCCTCCGCCGCACGCCACTTTCACTTCAATTGATGTTAAAACAACGGAACAATAGCATTTTGTACCTACTTAATAGTGTACTGGGTGACGCAGGTGAAGTACTGGGTGAAGTAGGTGAAGTTTAAGATTTTACATCAAAAAATATTTAATTAACGATGTTCAAAAAGTTATCTAAGTAACGACAAAACCGTATCAGTATATTAAGTAATTTAAAATACAAAGCACCAGCTTCGTTTGACTAGGTCTCGAGTTTACAGTTCATTATTTTTATCACAAGTTAGAAAGTACTCTGTATCCGTGGATTGATTATTTTCAACAAAAAATGCTCCTCAATACAAAACAAAAAAATATTCAGTTTAACAAATTTTTAAGCCGTTCACGGTGCGTAGAACAATCACTTTTTGTAGTATTTTCATTAAATAAGTACTACTAGAATGAGTCAAATCATTTTGTTACATACACAAAGAAAATAATGTATAAAAATAAGTATTTCGCGCCCTCTGTTATTTGAGTTACAACATTAACCAAGTGGAAAGTAGCGCTTTCAAACAAATATTCAAACCTTGCCAATGTTAGTCAGTTACGGACGTGCAGCGCAAGGTGGCCGCATCCGTCACTAATCTGATGCCTTACTTCGTGCTCACTCTGTTCTTTACGTGAACACATTCGTCTGAAAGTGTGTCAAATCAACAAACTATTACCCAACCGCTGGATAGTCTTCCTCTCAAAACTCTCATGACTGATAGCGCAAATCACTCAACTGAAAATCAATGCTCATAATATTTTTCATGAATTTTAAAATTTATCAAAACATCCAAAACAAGTAAATATACATATGTGTGTAATAATAATATATGTGTGGGTGCGTGCGTGTCTGTTACAGATGGATAGCCAATTTATAATCGTATCACAGTCATGAAGCTCGGCATCATTCAAACTGTTTGTTGAAGCAGCTTACTTAAACTTTTGAACACCATTGAAAACTTGATCATAACGCATTCACAACAGTTACTGTCCGACCGAAACCGAAATTAAAACTTATTTATACATAAAGTATGTATAATATATTCAAATCTAATGTATTTTTACACATGATAATAGTTAGCCGTGTTAAATAAAATAAAATAAAAATAACAATTAAAGTTTAACAAAAATATTGATTTGTTTATGATATATTAATAATTTAACATGAATAATAACAATCAACATATTAAAGATTTACTACTGCAGCATTGCGTTGCAGTAATGGCTCCGATAGATAACACTGAATTATTATATTATATATCCCATAGCCACTCCCTTTCTTGGTGTTTGATGGAAGCTGGCAAAATCGGTTCTGTAAAAACAACTAAGGTAATATTTCCTGCGGTGCCAGACGGTAGTGTTTGCTTTGTTGCAGTCCGTCATGAAAAACACTATTTCTGTTGCCGCGACATCTAACTCATAACAATTTAGATATTTAGATTTCAATCTCGGATCCAGAAACGTCGATACCATCAATGGAGGGTGTCTTTTTAAAAAGAGAACTTGGTGTTCAAGGCCTCGTGCAGTGAGTTTTTCATATTTGCCATTATCTCAATGATATCTGATAAAAAGATAAATCCAGTGTAGCCTCATGAAAGAATTTCAAAATGCCTGGGAGATTCTTTGTAATAAAGCATCCAGTAGAGACAAGAGTATTATACCTTACCATATTCAACACTGTACAATTTGACAATATTATTTTGCTTTAAAAGCCTTTCTAACGTTAAATATGTGCTGTTCCACCTTGCGTCAATGTCTTGCATCAAATTATGTTCTGGCAGTCTGCATTGCCTTTGACTGGCATTTTCCTGGTTGCTGGCGCACTATGATGAAAATAGCCTAATACTATCCTTATTTTTTTCGTCTGAAAATAGTACTTGTCTATCACCAATCGCAGCGTGTGTGCCTAACCTATAGATTCAGAGTGACGCATGACGCAAACTATTCGTTCGGCTAATTAGCCATCTGCCAAAACCTAAACTGGGGCCGAAGGTACAATTTTGGCAGAAACAGAAACCGAATATTGGGTGTGTTTCTAATGACAGTGTAACAGTGACGGGTTAATAAAAGACCGTTTATAAAATAAATAATTTATTTAATAATATATTACAAGGAATGTAATTCAGTACGACGATATACATATGTCACAAAAACTTCTCAAACAGTATACAAAACAATATTATTAGAAATATTGAGAATACCGTTTATATAACTATTCGCTAAACCAGGATCTGTGGGTCCTTCGTGCCGTACGTACTAGTCGGTGCGACGTATTACGAATCCGTGGCCAGCGTAAGTTGATTCGTTATTCGATTTTATAAAATAGAATCATTTGAACTATCACGACAAATCGTAATATCACGTGAGGTGTCAAAGACTCCGCGGAACCACGAATCCCTATCAACATTCCCTGCTTGTGAACGGATCCCGCTAGCCAACTGACGAAGTTCCCTCCAGTTGAGTCACTAGTTTCTGTACCACCCACTTTAATCTCGACGGTGCATGGTCATATGGTTTTTTACTAACCTGGCTAGCGACCACCGTCCTAGAATTTAACGTGAAATAATTTTATGTTGTGCGAGTCCCGGTGCCTCCACGTGTTTCGGTTGCAGTATCGAAATGCCAGTTATAAGTATGATTCCCTCTAATATTTAGAATATATTGATTGGCAACGCGTCGCTAATGCCTTTAACGTCACGGACGTTCACGAGCGGCGCTCACCTCGTGTGACCTTACCCTCGGGTGGCCCGTCTGCTCGTATCTCGGCTATATATCTACACTGGAGATGTTATAGAGCTTCCTTATCTATAACCAAATCCGATTGAAGTTTCGAATAGTTTCCGCTAAAGGGCAGATTCGAAGTAAAACACATTTCGTTGGCCGAGCTGTTACACTAAACGCGTCGCTATCATTTAGGCAGTTTTTATCAATACAATTTTAAGGCAACTGTTCTTTTATACGATTGTAATACTACAGATAGATAATACTTAGAAATAAAATCACAAGGAACATACCTTGTAAATAAATTATATATTTTTTCGAACGCTGAATCATCTAATAACCGTAACCTAAATTATCTGAAACAATCGGATAATCCGAAATAATTTCAAATCCGGTAAAATATCAGTCACATGTCCCTTTCCGTGTCCAAATCCAAAATTTCATATAAATAACATCCCTAATCTACACTTATACTATAAAGAGAGTGCGAATGTTGTATTTTTGTATATATGTGGAGGGCAATCTTCGGTACCGCCGCAACCAGTTGAAAAGTTTAAAAGAACCATTTGAAAGGTACTTTATTTCGGATGGACGTAGGGCATGTATCACGTCCATATTCGGTCAACCCGAACGAATCCGGGCGGTCCGCTTTAAACTCAATCTCTAACTTCCGACGAGAAGCGGTTGTAAGCAATAGAAACTGTTCACCAACCAAGAGAATCGCTTCACAGGTGGTGATATTTCAACGAAACCAGGATTTTTGCCATAAGTAGCCGTTACTTTGCAAAAGTCTAGCAATATTAAAAACATACTAATTTCTCGCTAACTAAGATAACCGGTGGCGGTCGTTACTAGCACAAAAATAAAAAATATTTACTTTACAGTGGCCTTTACAATTGTTTTCTGTGGTTCCGGAGCACAAGAAGCATCCGCAGATCTTTAAATTTCGAAATGTCATACTTCACATCACATCTTTGTGTCAGCTGTCTCATTCACATACAGCTGTGCGCGGGAAAATGTAAAATGCCAAGCCTGTCAAACTTATGTCAAGTCAATGAACATGCAAAACTTTTTCAAAAAGTGTAAAATTGTTAATGTTGTTAATTACATATATTTTCATAGTTTAAGTTTATGATAGTTTTTTTTTTTAAATCTGTTAAATGTTTAGAGAAGCTTTTCATACTAAAATCAGTGCCAACCATTAGTGACCACTTGGAGGTCGATGCTTTGGATGGAGATCAATTATCAAGTCAATTACATTTTGGGATATTCACAATATATTGTTTGTCAGTAAGAATTGAAAGAATTCCTTCCCAGCTCTATAAAAACAATTTAACAACCAATACTTCCGAATCTCAAGTCTTGCGTTCCACTTGATGCTCAGAACGCCCAAAACGTACCATAAAGCGTTCCACTTGACGATCGCGGTCGTTGTGATCTAAGTGAAAACGTCATTATTTTCGCTACGCCGAGCCCTCAACCCCCCATGTCGCGAGCTAGGTGGATGTGAGCGTTGAGAAATTTGGCACAATTTATAGTTTAAAAATGGCGACTGAAAACTCGTATGATTGGGAAAATGATATTTTAAATTCACACGTTATATTATATAAAAAAAAATACAAATTACAACCTAACCTCTGAAGTTTTTGATGTAATTTCTAATTCGCTATTAGCAATTTTAACACAACACATAAAACACCTCACAACCCGTTCCACAAGCTAGTGGAAAGGGGAAAAATTATGCTCGTGAGCGTGGTTGTTGTGATCGCTTAGTGGAACGCGCCCAATATTTCACTAATCTTTGTTCAATCCAACTCCACTTCGTAAGTCCTTAGAAAATATAATCAACATCATTTGACATAGGTTGGATCGCAGCGACTTTGCATTCAAAATGTATTAGGCCCCTGATATATTTGGATGATTATATTTTACCAAATCAGAATCTAAACAAGTCAGAGAATCAGGTCTCGGAGACATTAAATATTATAAGATGGCATGTACATTAACATAAGTCTGTATTAGACAAGCAACTGGAATATTTAGACCTTGTACGGAATACAAAGACATGCACCGTGTTACCCTCAAAGAAGGTAACAAAATAAAGCTTGGTAATCATTTAAATTATTACTAAAGCCCATATATATGTTTGTTTCTGCTGGTTAAGATATTAAAGCAGCGCCTGTGTATTCCTATTTCTCATTAAAACAAACAAAGGTAGGTAGGTACCTATTTCCATCCATAAATTGATCTATCGCTCCGAGGGATTATCGCGTAACAAAGAAAGCAATGATATATAAAATTATACAAAAAGGTGTTTGCTACCCAGCCATAAGGAAAAATAGGTTATTGAAATCAGTGATTACTGGTTGTTTCTAGGGGTCACGACTAAATTATTGCGAAAAGAAATTTTGATTAAAATAGTTGTTGTTCATCCGTCCCCTGCAGAGGTCAAAGAGACGTTTATAACGTGGACATAACCAGCTTGGACTCGTGGCTAGTGAAGTGCAAGACGGCAGCTATTGCGTTCAGCATGTGCTTCTTGCCGGAGTAGTCGGTGCTCATCACGTACGATATCACCACGTTCTTTAGATACTCGAGGTTCGCGCCCTCCCTGGATTGAATCCTCCGCAGCCTGAAACGATGGTGTCTTGATTCATAGAAGAAACGGCGATAACAAGAAGAGCGAGACAGAAGATTTGAGAATTTATTGTTTTCAGTCAACATGATAAATGTACCACTTTTTTTTTAATCGACTATGCATCGGCGGTCGCTGACCATCAGTTGGGTCCGTCTGGTCGTTTATAAGTTGTTCACATAAAATAAAACTCCGATGGATATTATCAAACGTTGATAATTCCAACTACGACCGAAAGCCTCCAACTATTTCTCACCTGTCAATCTCCTCTTTCAATGTTCTGATTACTTCTTTAAACCGCTCCTTCTCGATGGTGGCTTCACGTTGGCAATCTCTGAAAATTTTATAACTTTTAACTTACAAGCGATATAACTCATCATTACAACCCGTAATTGTTCCGTTGCTGGGCTCCGGTCTGCTCTCACAATGAGAGGGTTAAACCACAGTCCGCCACGCTGAACAAGTGCAGGTTGGTAGATTTTACATACCTTTGAGAAGATTAACGAGAACTCACAGATAGGCAGGCTTCCATTTTCACCGAAGCAAGTGATAATTTACTACAAGTACTAATTTACAACACAATTGAATAGTAAATTTATAACTATAATAATGATGTCCTTGAGCTACTTATAATTATGATAATGGGTGAAAAGCGCTAACGCCCACGCTTCAGTATATGTTAGCGGAAAAACTAGGGGAAACTGGTTCGCGGGTGACCCATGAGTGTGCAGTTATAATGACCGATAATGTCCCTCCAGCGCGTGCTTCTCCTTCCTGAGCTGCGTGATGTCCATGTCCTTGCGCGCCAGCTCGTGCGCGTAGTGCAGCAGGTGGGGCGGCGCCGCGGACTCCTGGAAACACATTTACCGGCCACTTTAAATGGTGTTTGATCACCGTTATAATAAAACCATCGGCAATAAGGTGGGTGGCAGAAAGACCAGAGATATCAATGAAGTTCGATGCTTAGGAGGGTGCATCTAGAATATGAGCAGAGCAACCTTTCGACATCGCAAGAACAGGAATAGCGACCGAAACATCATCCATTTCTTTGTATACTGACCGTCATGATGTCCCCGTGCCTCCATAGCGGCTCCTCAGCGCTGACCTTCCGGACGCGTTCGCTCCTAGCCCGGATGTACGAGTCGGTCTCGTCCAACAGAGCAGCGTATCTCTCCCGCTGCGTCTGCACCTGCTTCTCCAGGCTGGCCACCCTAGCCCGCAGCTCTGAAGTCACCTCTTGGTGGTACTCCTGCTCGCTCTTCAGCTTCTGCCGATGAAATATGTAAACGTAAAAAAAAAATATGGAGCACGTATTAATCGAGCTTGGATATGACTTCATACTATAAGTTTATGTTGGTTTAAATATTTGCCGAGGACATTCATCTCTGGTTTTTCGCCCCATTGTTAAATAAAAAACATATTTTCGAAACAGTGTATAATGCAAAGTGCATTTACAAAATACCTAAATTATTAAATGATTTTGAATATGAATTTAAGTAAAAAAAATATGTCAAGCTATATAACATATTTTTATACATTTAAAAATTATTCTATTGCTACCACTTCACATGGCGAGCCCTGAGTCTGCAGAAGTACCAACATGACGGAAACAAGTCTCGATCAGAACAGCGAGTGGCGCGACGTGGGTGTTGTGTCGTGTCGTGTCAATATCAATACGCCGCCTGCTATACATACATTAGTACACGATAAATAAACAGAATGCAAAATAACACTGGCAATGAACAATGATACAGTAACATTGAGATGTTACATAACAAACGTTTAAAAATACATACAGACGAACATATGAGTAAAAACATGATGCTGATAGCACCTTACCGCACTAAAAAGCGCAATTCACCCGGTAGGTCGGTAGAGGAAGAAAATATAAAAGGTTGTTTCTTAGTAGTTAAATAACAATAATAACAGCCTTTATCGTACACTAGCAATGATTACAACAGCGGATATTTTACAGCCAGTTACATGAAAGGCTGTCTCATTTCTAAGGAGAGATTTTTCCATACAACCTAAGGGTGAGAAGTTAAAATAATAATAACGTACTTATAGGAAATTGATTTAAACTAACGGACTGATTTTAAAAATTAAATCAGTCACAGCTTGACCTAGTAAAAGCTAGTTTAAAAGGTCAAAAGCAGGCGTGCGTGTATCTACATGCGTGTGGAAACATATTCATATCCCACCTCCTCGTGCAGCCGGAGACAGTCCTGCTTGTCCCTCTTCTCCTCGTCCAGCAGCAGCCGGCACGTGTCCAGCTTCTCGCGCAACACTGACACCTCCAGTTTCAGGTCTTCCAGCTCGCCGTCGGTATCGCCCGCAGACACCCTCGCCTTCATGTTCTGGAAAATGATACAAAGGTATTTGAATTGAAATAAAGCTGCATAAAGTTTCATACCCTCTTCTCATTTCCTTACCGACAACGCATCAAAGATACTTTTGATCTTGCTGATGTCCACGGGCGACGGTGATCACTTACCATCAGGTGGCTCGACTGATCGTTAGTCGCTTATTAACATAAAAAAAATCTGTTACGCATTTCGTTTATGTCTATCGTTCAAATAGTGAAGTATTGTGGAAACGTTATTCAGCTTGAACTGCCAATTATCCACATACGAACACACCGATATGGCGCCGGCGATGCTGACCATATCAGTATAATATGACACGAGGCAATGATCAGAGGCATATACAAGAATATGTTGAATAACAAAATACCTTGTAAGTTTCAAACTCCACCCTCAACGCGTCCAGCTGCTCCCGACACCGGCTGTGAACGTGTTCGTAGCCGTCCACACCGAACACCGTGGAGATGTCGATGGGGTGGCCGAGCTTGTCGTTCTCCGCGATCAACTCCTTCTTCAGAATGTGCCCCTTGTCGATCAGTGTGTGGAGGTACTCGCTGTCGGCCAACTTGTCGTTGTCCGTCTCGCTCTTTTGTATGTCTTCTGAAAACAAAACATGTTCGATTAGTTCATCATGATTACAATGTGTAGTCCCACAGCTGGGAGCTTCAGTCCCTACTCACGATGAGAGGGGTCAAGGTAATAGTCCGCCACGCTTGTCGTGATACGGCCTAGTTACAGTTTTTATATTATAGATATTTAAAAAACTTACCCGTCCCAGAGTTACTACTGGCCATTCGATCCAGAAGCCTGCCGTTCAACGAATCTCTCAGCTGCTGGATGACCTGCTGGTCGCGTCTCCGCTGCAAGTCGTACTCTCCTATCGTCTGCGACAGGTCTGCGATCTTCTCCTCTAGAAGAGCCACTCGCTCCTCCTGACGCGCACAGATCTTACGGGCTGATTCCTCTGCGCGTTTCACTTTTATTTGTTCCTGGAAATAAATCGTATCGATATTTACTTGAAGTTCAATTTAATTGGCTTGACGAATGGTTCGGGTGAGGGAGTTCGAGAGACGTACGGTTAGACAGAACAGCACTAGAATTTTGATTCCAATCGAGTCTGAACAATTATGTATTGCCAGAAGCACAAGTATATGTTTCATCCAAAAAGTTCCACGCATAGCCATCCTGCGCAACATACCAAAGATAGATTTACACTTCTCGGCAGAAGATATATTCGTGTACATCGTTTGATAGTGAGTGATCAACAAACAAGATTATTGTGTAATATGTCTGAAGGTAATGTGAGGAACATTAGTTCCTTAGAACCTCTGTATTCAGTGTGTAGGTTGAATTTTGTCTGTCCCCGCAGCTCGGGACCAGAATACGAGCTACGGTGTCCTTCGCCTGTCGTACGAGGCAACCACAATGGGATTCCCGGGGTTGCGGGCGGTAAAATCTGGAGCTCCAGCTGTCCAGCTAACGAACCCGCGAAGGACGACGGTATGTGTGGCCGCGTACCGTCGATAAGATCGGATGGTGCGGGACGGGACATGCCGTCCCTCCCGAGCGGGGCCCGAAATTAGCACCGCGCTCAGAGGACTCCGGTTGTGTTTCTTCGGAGATCCCGGATTCCTCTACTTAGCACTTCGCGGGGCGGAAGGTTTAGTGCGGTAAAAATAGTGAAAATAGTGCTGATTGGTACAAGTGATAACATCACATACAAATTAGGGGACAGCTAAATTAGGCAGGCCGAGATATTGAACAATATTTTATCTCTGCATACAAGCTTATTTTCACTCGTTTTTAAATACGCCCTATTACTTAACATCCTGACTGTGGGGCACAGCACGACGTCCATTGCATCGGCACTATGTGAATACATAGATTTAATCCATAACACGGTTTTAACGAGATTGAACAGTTCATACAACTGACTAACACTAACAAACCTACTTTACGTCCCAAACCCCAATCAAAACTATCAAACTACAGCTACACCCTACACCCACCTCCCTGATAGCGACGGAGTGCGCCTGCTCGACGAGCGCGAGCTTGTTCTGCAGACGGACGAGCAACGCGGGCGTCTCCGCCGTGCGCGCCTCGGCCCGCTGCAGCCGCCGCTGGGACGCCTCCAGCGAGCTGGACAGGTCGCGAACGCGCTTCTCCAGCTCCGCTTGACACGCTAGGGGCCATTAATCAGGTTACAAACCCTCACCTCGCACAGATTCCCAACTGTGAATGTCCTGTACTGTGAAGTAATTGTGAATAGTCAATAAAACGGTGAACTCCCACTCAATATGCCACCGCCTCTGCACTTCGGTTCCGTGTCATATGTGGCATGGACATACACAATAAATATAACATCACAAACAACTACAACCCATCAACAATCGTCTAACTGTCACACAGCTGTCTGCCGCACTTGGGAATCGAACCCTAGATTCCCCTGTCAGCAGGCAGGGTCACTACTAATTGGGCTACAGGACAAAACATTGGTGTAAAAACATTGATACGGTTAAACAATATCTCACCATGAGTCTCTGAACTGTGAACTACTTTATCTTCTAGTTTCTCCTTTGTTTTCCGTTCTGCGTCAAACTTCACGTGCAGTTCCCTGTGACAGATACAAAAATGTTTTGTACATAAATGCTAGTATTATTTGGAATTTGTTTCAATGTTTCAGTGATCGAACACCCCTGGCGGACTAAATGCCTGTTACTTACATATCAATAAAATGAAAATTTCATGTGTTGCTAACTTGTTTAAAAATGATCTTGAAAATCTTTTTTATCTAAATGGGAACAATAAAAACTAAATGAGAACAATATGTACCCTGCGCAAGATTCTGATGGCACCCTAATACAGATGGCAGATGGATACTTTGAAACACTTAAATGCTAAAAGACTCACTTCAACATAGCAGCATGATCGGCCCTTTCTTTCTCTCGCTCCTGAATCTCATATGCGATCTTCGCTTTCAAGTTACTGATTTCCACTAGGTGCTGCTGCACTAATGTTTTTGTCTCCTCCCTCATAGCAGCTAACATATTTTCATACTGAAATACAACAATATACAACAACCTTAGTGCCTAATTTACTGTAGATAGACTCAACATATAGGCGTCCAGAATTATTCTCGTTAAGAACTATTCCAAACTGATACGAGACAAAAAACACCCCCAAAAATACCAATTTTAGTAAAAACATGCATCCACATGCTACTTTATCATTTAGCTGCATAAAGTAAATTTGCCATTTTTTTACAAATTCAGATATCTGGCAGTGAAGACTATAATATTGATATAATTTTAACTTAAAAGATATCATAGATAACTGAATGTGCAACCAATATATATTTTTTTATTTACAGGGGCAGCAGGGTGTTTGAAGTATACATCTGTACATGTTTTCTTATAATACACAATATCCATTTAGGTAATACATACTTTCTCCCGAGTAACTTTTTTGTCAGCCTGAAAAGCCTCCTCCATGCGAGATTTCTCAGCTGTCAGGGTAGACAATGACAGTGTCAAGGCTGCCACAGAATCATCTGAAGCTACAAAAGGTATATTTTTTGAGTTAGCATATAAAAATATAACATAATTAATGCAACAATCAACAAACTATTAAAAACTGTCAATATCACAACATTGAGTGCGCCCCTATTTACAGCTTGATACTTAACCACACATTTTTTTGTTTCTATATTAATGGAAAATATTTCACATACCTCCTTCATTCTGACCATCAGATTTATTTAGAGCTTTTAAACTTATTTCCAGAGCTTCTTTTTCTTTTGCAAGACCTTTATATGCAGCAACCACATCTGTGAAAAAAGACTGATATCAGTGTCATGACACAACAAATCAAGAAAGTTAATAATCATGATACCTACAAATATTGGGGTGTCTCATAAGTAATGTCGGTTTTCACATGTGAAAATTCCTAACCCTCAATTTAAACATGTCGTAACTTGTTAAGACTAGTCTCTAATTCTGTAAAGAGTGCAATCGCTTTACTTTCTTTTTATCATTCTCTCTCTGTTTATTGACGACGCAGTACGTTTTTATAATAAATAGTATGGAGTGCGTTAAATACGAAATTCGTGTATTGTAAGACATTATTGGAAACAAAAGTTTAAAGCAGCCGTGGCAGCAAGGAAATACGTGAAATTGAAGGGAAAGACACAGTTAATGAGCGAACAGCACAGCGTTGGTTTAATCGTTCGCGCTCAGGTCGTCCACCTGCGTGGAATATTGAGGTTACAAGGGAAGCAGTAGAGAACCAACCTAGTACC
>DWPT01002584.1:0-15926 GCA_018251895.1 Agathymus mariae mariae | reverse complement strand
ACTTACAACACTTAGTTACAAATACTCGATAAACATTAGAAAGAAATAAACGAAAACATATTTATTCTGTCTTAAGTCTTATATATATATATATATATAGAAGGTTCGCATTCAAGCGTTGGCGTGAGGGAGCCGGTTGCTAGTGATAGTAATGTAATTAAAAGAATATATATATATATATATATTTTGCACTTAAACGTAAGTAAAATAAGTAAAAGTAAAAAATACCACAGTCAAATATAATGAACAAACATAAACACATACAAATATGTAGTTGAAAACAATATTAAAGCTTAGATCGTAATATATTACGTAATAAATATATTTTTCAATCGTAGGCGAGCGATTGAGATAAACACAATCAAACAGATTGGAAGTGGCAGTCGTTAAGCCTTGTCGAAGGACTTGCGGGATAACAACCTGTACTTACAGCTATGCTCGTAGTAGAGACAAACTTCTTGGCTAATACAGACAGCGGATGGAAGAAGAAATTATGGAATAGGTACTTCACCTTGTGTTTTGTTTTGGCTGTTATAGGGAGAAAATTGTGATCCACGCAGACTACTACTTGGTCGTGTTAAATAAATAAAGTTTCTGTTGATCGCGGGGATGGGAGGGAGACGTTCGCTGAGCTATGTAGCAGTCATTTTAATCCCGAGATATTCTTATCTGTTTAGCTAGTTACCACCATTCGACTAAAATAAACCCTGGAATGTTTTTTAGCAAAGCATTTACCACTTCGTGTCCTGCGTGTGTAACCGATGTCAGTCTACGACAGTGACCACTTACCATCCAGTAATCCGGTGGCTGGTTTGTTAATACACCAACAATTTATTGCAACCCATAATGTCCGGTCGTAACACACACCATAAGAAGGCCATACACTGCCACGTTGGTAAAGTGCAGATTATCATGTTTCTTCACGACGTTTTCTTTCACCAAAGCAAGTGATATTTGGTTAAAATTCAAAAAATCATCGGAGTACGTGGGATTCGATCCCCAGTCCCCGATGCTAGAGACTGACGTTGAAACCACTTGACTACCATTGATTGCTTATTCATCAAATTATATTTATGAAATTTGCGTGTTTCGGATTATCGGTGAAATTAATAAAACTTCCTCGAATTAGTAGATTTTGAAAACTGTCGTCCTATGTCACAGTATTTTTGAATCACTTTCGGTGAACAAAGAGTAAAATAGGCGGCTCAAATGCCGAAAAATCGTCTAGACAGCCGAATTAAGAAATGATAAGTTATCACGCAAAATTACAACGGGCAACATACTTAGACATAAATTGGGTAAATTTACTATTTTTAATTTCAAATCATTAGATTTTATAACTTAATTAAGTAATGTTATAATTTATTTAAGACTATACAATTCATTCATCCCGTCTAACCACGCGAAGTTCTTTAATTGTAACCGATCCCTTTGAGTTGTCACAATAACCTACCTCCTCCTGGCCCACTAATGGCTTCCTCACAGGTAAATCTGTAACTCATGTAGTTACCCACATCAATAAACAACATGAACAAAACAATTTCATTACTTCAAATTTTAAGAGCTATAGCAAACAGGAATCACGTGGCTTGTCTCGATGTGATCTGATATAATTCTTACATGAATAAATCATGGCAAGAATATTAGTGTTATATAATTTCATTTTTATTATGACTGCAATGCCGTATACGAAGAATATTAAAATAATGCTGTCATTGTTATCACTCCATGTTTGCTCTCAATACGTAAACGACCCTCGGTTATTCCCACATCCAATAATGTATTATAAGATTTCCGTAATGTCCCTTTTACAAACCGGTTTTCAGCTAGTAAAAGATTTTATGATTAATGTAATAAGGTTACTTCAGTGAATGTGTGTTGATTTCCGTAAACCGAGAGACCTTGATGAAGCATAGTGTGTTGACGCCGAACTTTGAGCGGACAACTTTTACTTATAGTTATCGGAAAAATGAATGCTGTTGGAAATAAGAAGAAAAATAAACACGAAAAATTTAGTCCGCGTTCAACTGCATTTGGGAAGTTATTTTTATAATACGGAAACAACGCAGCGTTACCAGTATTACGACAATATTAACTTTGCTTTTGTACTTATTTGATGGACGTAATACAAGCTGGTTTTATGGTGCTTACGGAACGTGGTATGTTTCTTAACTTTTTTTTGACAGTGTTACTGTGAAGTAAGTTGTTTCAAAGGATTATCTATCAATAGTTACAAGTGAATAAATAGCTGGGTCCCATCGTCTGAGTTCAAAATAATAGCAATACATTTGCAGAAATAGGAATTATATTATAATTGTCAGACAAAAGAGAGGTTAAACCCACGATGGCCCAATACGGATCAATATAAGTTACAAACTTTGGGAACGCTATGTAGAACTCTAAAGTGTATGGAATCTTCACAGTATTTTCGTTAATTCAAGAAAGTGATAGATGTATTAATTCATTTCAAATACGTACAATTTTGAAAAACTTAATATGTGTATGATATTAGAACACTGGTCCCGAACATCATATCTAGAGCCTGCCTCTGTGCCTCTGTGTACTTCAACGAGGGATCACATTCCGCTGTAGGTTCGTGAGCGTGTCGGCAGCAACCGTTGGACTACCCCAATAAAACTTTTATTAATAACTTTAATTAATTCAATAACAATATCATTATCACATGTGAGGTGAGAGTGACATGCATTCTAATTATTGCAATATGTTGGAGTTATTTTAAATGTTTTGTTAATTGACTGTTAACTTTTATTAGCATGCATAAACTGGATTTACTAATAGCCCTGACGGCTCACAGTGCCCGCTAAGAACACGGCTCAGCACGTATGCCTTGAATACACATAAATTTTTGTCACATCGAAAAAAGATGTCGATATGTCTCTGGTTCTTTAAGTTAACTAATATTTCTCATAACCTTTGTTACGAAGGTATCTTAACCCGTATCATATCAATGAGTAAATAGGAATGCGATTTCCCTTTGTGTATTGACAGGGCAACTCTGCGTCGTAATCTTCCCGTGGAGTGGATTAGTACATCTATCTTATTAATGCCCCTTTGTAATCCCTGTACAATATTTTCCAAGAAATATCAGAGAAATTCGAAAATAAAAAAAAAATAAAGATGGCTAACGTGTTCGTTGTTACGTGTTCATTTCATTATTATTAATTTCTTTTTTCACTCAGTAAGGACATTTTTATTATTTCTTCAATACCTACGTATCCAAATCGCACGATCACGTCGGAAACGCAAACCTGTTGATCGCTTTGGATACGGTATGTTTTTAGCTGTTGAATTATGCGTTCATAGAGAGACTGTGTTAATTTTGAGTCGGAGTTTGATCGGTGGGTGTGTTATATTTTTGGAGTACAGTGCTTCAGATATCACGTTTGAAGGAAGTTTAATATAATCAGATAAGAACAAACCCATGCTCTGCAGACTGCATGCTCTAAGATATTCAGATGCACTAGTAGACAAACATTCAAAATGTAACATTAATTTGATGATACAGTTCACGGTTTGCAGCGCGGACCAGCTCTCCGTGCAGATAAATGACCGCTTGCTACTTTCGTACCGTAAACTTCTCAAATGCGTTTCGGTCGTAGTAAAATGGGCTCCGTAGACATTTATTTACACCTACAATTCAATCAATATTACATATATTAGAAATATTTCAGTAATAGATTCGACTTATTATTACTTGACTTACTTGTGTTTAATTTATGTTTTTCTAAAAAGATCTGTTGTCAAATCTATTGGCTGGAATGGGGCGGCCTAGAGTACTCCCCTCCAATCACATGCTGGCAGAACATGGTGTAAGACACGACAGGAGCCAGCCTGCTTGGTGCTTCGCATAAGGATTACACTATAAATATTATTATGAAGGTATTAATATTGTTAGTGTTATTATTATCTGTTCTTGAAGCCTGCCTGCGACTCGTCGTGTTCCGGCTTGGAGGTCGAGAGTCAGTACTTTCTTTTTTTTTCTTTCTGTCTTCCTATTTCTTGCCAGACTTATCACATTCTTCGCGTATGCATTAGTAATGTCTTTAGTGTTCCTAATGTCCATGGGCGACGGTGACCACTTACCGTCAGGTGGCTCGTCTGCTCGTTTGTCGGCTATTTATATAAGAAAATGTTACTGCTATCCTTAAGTTAATCCATGGCTTTTGATTACTTCTCTGCTACTGAAAAGTATATGAAAATTAATGCCGTAATAATTCAATTTAAAATGTATTGTAGGTGCTTTGGTTTCAAATAATTATTATTATAATGTAGAATAAGTTGTTAAGTACATTGCAATTTGTAATTAATTGTTATTTGTACTAAATTATCGTTGGTGAGTGCTTGCTTGCACTTGCTAAAAGTGATCCGGAAGACTGAGGTTGACACCTATAGCTAAAACACTGCACTTTAAAACATCTGGATAACCAACAAGCTTAATAGTGATTCTAATTCGACAGCGGAACCCTACCCACGACTTACGCACTTCCCCAAGTTCTTATCGGATTTCTATGGAACGTAATTGACTAATCTTCGATGGTACCAAGATATTAACACCTGATTACTAAGTACCGTGAAGTGGAACCGGCGCGGCGCGCCAAACGGACAATTCTGATCTACATCGGGATCTTTTCACTGAGAAACAATAAGACGAATTTTCGATTGAAACTCGGAAATCACAAGAGCTGATAAATATAAAGATTCGGAGGAGCCTAACGAGGAATCTCTTTTAAATCGTAATAATGGGCATTTACTCGGATTATATGACGGTAATAAGCCAGAACTAAAATGCACGCTAATAATTGATTAAAACATATATAATTATACGATTCGATTTTATTAAACATTTTCTTAAAACTAATGCTCACTTAGTAGGCGAAATTTAGTAATACTCATGAAATAACGTTCAGATTCCAAATTTTGTCATTGATAACTTTTGATACTGGAATGTAATAAATATAATACACTAATTACAATGTTCACTAATAAATATTTGTTTAATTATTTATTTATGTACGATTCTTAAACTTTAACAGATCAACTTAGACGTTTACCGCAAAATATATAGCAGAAAAATACCTTCTACATTATTGACTCTCCAACACAGGAACTATTAAATATTAAAACCTTTTCACAGTTCATTTAGGAAGGGGGCAATAGCTAGTCAGTGCACCAGTGCAGCCTTGCACCGTGCACGAATACCACTGGGATTGAACTGGGTGGTACAGAGCCCAGCGACACGAACCACCTGGCACCATGCCGTCTGTTAGCGGTTTGCATCAAGTCTAGGGAAGGTTGCTTTGTACTCAACGATAGTCCAAGTTCCTTTAACTGAAGAAGGAAATCGATGATACGAATATATCGTCAACGGTTTGTGGAGAAAATCCTATGTGTATGTTGTGTGGTCAAATTGCACTGGCAGCCGGCCGACGTATGTAAAGTTTTAACAAAACGGTCGTAATCGCGAACTACTGCGTCTCCGGAACCCGGTTATAGTGCCGACATGCATTAGGGTTGCCGAAGTACTGATGTAGAAGAAATCATACGTGCCTAAATTTTGTAATTGTCAAAAAAGGTAAAGGCTGAATTATGGTCGTTAATTAAATACATAAATACATAAACGTTTACACACTCACCCCCCGCACTAGGATACCCTGTGTTGCGGGTGGCATGGACATAAACAAATATGACATCACAAACACCCATGACCCGAACGATGATGAACGACCCCATGATGAACGATCATTTATCTGTCACATGAATGTCTGCCCCGGACGGGAATCGAACTCGGGACCCCTCCCTCAGCAGGCAAGGTCACTACCAACTAGGCTATTTATATGAGTTTCAAATTTATAAATAAATGATTTGTTTTGTTACTTGTGTCCGTATAAAGCATGTCTTCAGTGATTCAGGGACTTGGAGTAACTATGTGCCGTCTTCAGTGTTAAATTTCTCAACTACATATTTTGATTGCATAAAATATTTATTTACTATTCAGCCCTCTGACCACATTCACATTTATACTACAATTAAATAAATTACAATTAAACACATTTTTATAATTCCTTGAAACATGTGATGTCAACTAACCATAGTTTCTAAGGGAATGATATAATTGACACATTGTCATGAGTCATAACATACATTATGACGTTGTGTATTTAATAAAAATGTATAAAGTTTCTAATTATTATAATTTAATAAGTTTAAGTTCGTAACCAATAATAAAGTAAAAATGTACTGTTTCAAAGATTTATACAATACGAAATTTGAACAATTTTAACGATGCTTCCGCGTACGGTAGAGGCAACCCTACTCACAATAAGCTAACCAGCCATTACAGCGCACAGTCGAGCACACAAGTTCGCGATCTAGCTCGACCTTGACCTTTCGAGATGCGCCGCATTTGCATATGCACGTTGGACGGCTGCGATTATCGCTGCAACTGGTTTCGACAACTGGCTAGCAACTGGTTTGTCTGGTCGGCGAAGGTATGACTGGAACCTACGTCGGTCTCCTCGGGGAAATCAATAGCAGCGTGGAAGCTTACGAGGGTAATGGAAACATATGATTTGTACGCACTGGAGTGTAAAATCCACGATGAAATTGAGGCAAATTTTATTGTCAACTTCACTATGGTAATGTGTGCTTTTATCAAAATTAATAGTTAATTTAAATTATTGGTTATGATTGACCATAATTAAGAATTTAATTGAATCCATTTAAGAGCTACTGTCTTTGGCTCCTTAGTTGTGCATTGCAGAATATCATTATGTTTTTATTGTCCCATGCAAATACACGTATTTCAATCATTTGATCTCTCCTATATAACTCCCAAGCCAATCTATATTTCAGTTAAATGGACATGTTTTTATTGAATTGTACTAGAATTATGCGGCAGTAATTGCAGTACTCGTGTTATAGGAAAGTTGGACAGTGAACGCGGGCTTTCTTCGATATTATTGTTTATAATTTCTTCGTTGCTCTTAACTTTTACTGATATTTAATAGTATAATTTGATTAGGACACAAACGATCTTACTGTTTACATTATAACCAAGTATCATCATTGCAGTTTGGAACCGTCTTACTGATGGGGTTACATCTCCTCTCCATGTAATCGGTAAGGGTAATAGTTCACCACGGTAGAGAATATTTATTGACAGTTACCTTATACTTATAAACTTAACGGTGCCCTTGAGAGCTCATGGAAAAATTCACGGTTTCTTCACGATGTTTTCCTTCACCTGACGTAAATAATAATATTGTCTAATACGCATGTTATTTTGAAATGTAGATACGTGGAAACCTTCGCGGACCCGCCATACGAGGAAACGATTTCAAAACCACGTAATAAATTGATTTAGGCGAGTACCTATATAAATTTTAATATATTGCATATTTTTATCGATATCGTAGCAGCGAATAATATAAATGGCCTATCTTTGGTTGCTATGATCACTGCAACGCACGTTATTAAGAACTATCAAAATAGAACTAGTCTTTTTATCAAATACTAGTGGGCCGTTCCGACTTCTTTCGGGTTGAAATAATATACTTATTTATACATGTATAATAGACTATATCTATTCGAGGTTACGTTTCAAATGGTTAAAGAATTTTGCAAATAGGTGCGGTGGTTGCAAATATAACCTTCCTTAAACACAAATTCACTAAATTCGCATTCTCTCTTTATAATATTAGCATATCTACTAATAAATAATACCTATTGCTTAAATATGATCCCACCCGATGATGAATGAAGTTTTATATAGTAAAGCGCATTAACTTAAAGTCAATTCATTTTTTATTTGAAGACATCTATCTATATGACCTTGCCTGCCGAGCGAGGGGTTCCGGGTCGATTCCTGGCCGTGGCAGACATTTATGTGACAGATATATGTTTGTTTTCGGGGCATGCGTGTATGTGATATTCGTCTATGTCCAAGCCACCCGCAACACAAACATGGGGTGTGAGTGTGTAAACGTTTTATCAATATTATAATGGGGTGGGAACATTAGCACCGGTAAATTATTCTTTAGTAATTCTTCAAGTCTGTCTTTAGTAATTCTTCAAATCAAGTTCTGTTATGCAGGTAAAGGTCTGTAAGAAGACGGTAGGTCTGTTTATGATGCATGAAAGTTGATGAAAATTGCTCCATGTTTAAAGGTGAAAATGCAACAAATATTTAGCATCGAATGTGAGAAAGAGGTACTATGGTTATGACAAACTAATTTATTCATTTTACAAATGAAGAACTTACAAACATGTACGGGTATGAAGTATTACAAATCTTTACAAACGGTCTCAAATAGTTTTCGTGTATTAAACATGTACATGTCGATAGAGTAATTAATTATAAATTAATGATAATTTCATATTTGCAATGTCTATGCTCGGATACACATAATGCATGTATATATGTTATGATGTATTATTGATTTAAATTATTAATTTCCATATGTATAAATAATGCAAGTGTTGATATTGAAAACAAGTTTTCGTCACCTTTGGTACAACGATAAAATTAATAATCGATATATAGATTTGTTTAAAGTTTGTTATTAAAAAGTGCTTATTGCCAGATGTCTTGCACTAACCGCTGTGATCGATAGAGTTGAGCACTGTCGGAGGCGGTCGTCAGTTGGGTGGTCGCGTGTTACAATTTTTGAACACTAACGTGCCTCAGAGGTCACGGAGTCCACCCAGGGCCGTCAGTCGGAACGAAATTTCAATTATTTAACTAACGCGCCCCATCGTTTTGGGAATTACAATTCTTAATATTCGTACCCAAAACTATCTTCAACTCGTAACAAGAATTAATTTTATCAGGTTTTGTAGATTTCATTTTGTCACTTTATTTATTATTTCACTTTATCTTTTTATAAGTAAATTTAAGAAATTTGAGCATCAAATCAAGTCATTTACTAATTGCAGTAGCAGGAAAACAAACAAATAAACAGCTAAAAAATGCTTACAGTAACATCTTAACTGTATTTACATATAACTTAAATTTCTACTCCGCGGGAGACTCACTTCTTGGGATAAAAAATCACCTCTATCCTGTAACTATATCTATATCTATGATCTTTCTGTCTATTGCGTTAATCATATTACGAATAGACACAATGAAACACATAGAGACAGACAAAATTAAATGTTTCTTCCTCTGTAAAACCTATTTATGATAAAATTATCAAAAGTTATAGATTGGTTTTAGGTTTATTATCGGGGCTTTAAAGGTTCATTATTACGTTTTTACAAATTATTAGTTTACAATATTAATTAATTGATCAAAATTTTTAATCAATTAATTATACCTGTTATTAATTAAAAATATTATATGTGTATTGTGTGTAATATAATATTTAAAAAAATTATAATAGTAATAAATAGGTGATAAATACCAATACATTTTATATCACTGCGCTATCGTATATAATGTTAATGAAATGTGCTTTACTAAATAAATGTAATGTATTAAATAAATAAGTTAATAATCCATCTAAATTTAATTTATTTATAATTGAATTTCTTTAGTATTGATATGATCAATAAAATAAAAAATTAACTTATTGCTTGTAGGAATTCTTTATATCTATAAATTTATTTCCTCTTGTCCGAGTTCAGATTCAAATTCAAATTCAAGGAAAACGAAAATATATCACAAATATCTGCTTCGGCCAGGTTCGAACCCGGGTCACTTAAAATCTGGGACGCGCGGTAATTAGTATTAATCACTTTTAATAGCTGATCTATCATTGATATCTATCGTTAAAGTTTATCGGAGATATTTGGATCGTAGAAAACCTAAGACTCGGTTAGGCTGATCTTTAAACCAATAAGTTAGAGCTGCAGCAGACCGTGTTGGAGTAAGTCCGTCTTGTAGGAATATAAGCTCTTTTTAATATAGCATTCTTGCTGCTAAAGACGTCATTAAAATTCCATAGTAGTTTTGTGTGAGCTTGCGTGCACAACTCAAAGTTCAACATTAAGCTTTTGATGAATAGTCAGGTGGAACGTGAGTTACTAAAGCTAGAATTAAATCTGGAACTACAATTTTGATTCTAAAAAAAAATCATTATATATGTTATAATGATATTCTGTATCCTCGTAACCTCAAGCTAGCGTACTGAAGGGAACGGAGTTGACATTATTGAGAACGTCGGGTGAGATCTGAGTTGGCTCCAGTACTATAGTGGCTACAACTGTGTCCGTCAAATAATGTTCTCGTCCATCTATGCGTATGTAATATTATTTTTTATTTATAACTCTGCTATTTAACCCACTGTATAGACGTGCTGACCACTCTCTCTTAGTATGTCCTCTACCCGGAGGTTGTTTGGCAGATATCGGAGCGGGAAGACCGCCTCTTGTATTGTACCTGTTTAACGGTCTTAAATGATTTTCAACTCAGTACAGTGTACAGTGAAGTATATTTTTTTTATTATCTTTTATATTTCTATTATAATATGTGAGTTCACGGAAAATTTAATATTTCCCGACTTATCCCTCTAAGATTTTGTTTCCAATTTTTTTTATCGGCAAGTCATTAGCTCCCAAACAAAGAAAAAAAACAAAATACGTTGACGAACAGGGAAGAAACATGTCAGATACATGTCGAAGGTAGCAACAAAGTTATTTTCATAACTAATCAAAACTTGATAGAGCGGTTACGAATTTCTCTTCTCTATTTTAACTATGACTTTTATATGTACACTAATTTATATATGTATGAAGTTATATAATTTGTATATGTATACAAATACATAATAATTTATGTAAATTAAATTAAGTAATTTTAGTTTAGTTTACAGTTTAGTTCAGTAGAAGCAAAGTTTGGAGAATAAATCATAAATCTTAATAACCGCTTTGAAACCCAAAAAAAATGTTATTAATTAAACTGCACACAATATTATCCATAGCGGCTTAATTATAAGTGATAAGAAATTTACCACTTCTCAAAGGAATACTCTCATTTATCTAACATCAATAAGTAGTATTCATGTTAGATATACTGGTATTGTCAAAGATAAAGGAATTGATAAAAAATACAATTTATATATGTATTTATTGATCTACAGAGAAGGTCATAAAACGAGTGATGCGTTTGTAATGAAACTGGCAATCGTCTATACTGTTGTTCACATGTCTGTAAGCCTTTCTGCCAGTCTATTTAAAAGCGATAATGAAAAATAAAACTGAACGGATTTGAGCATTACTTCCTGGCTTGGTATTAAGGCGACGTCACCGATTCTCAGTGCAGACCATTCGGCTTTTCGAAATATTTTCCTCAATATATATTTTTCCCCACGATATATAATTGTCAATTCACTAAAATATACATTTTTTAACATCTAATGGTCGTCTCGGTTGTGTTCAATCTTGGACGGTAATGGGAAGCTCTACATTAGTTTTGATTACCGCGCAATTATGATCAAAGTTATTCGGCTACCGACTTTCATACGTAGTAAAAACGATTTTACTTTTGATTGTAATAAATGTTTTGATAATAAAAATAAATGAGTTTTACTAGGAAAAAATATTGAAGCACTATCGAATTAATATTAATGATCAAGGGTGGGATGCAAATGAACATTTCTAATTGTTATTTTCTTATTGGAAAAATTAACACAAAATAACTCCATGATGCAGTCTTTTATTGTAAACGCCCAGTGAGCAAATTTCAACTATTTTTTTCGTTGCCATGGCAACGCATCTTAACCGTATTTTTAAAGATTTGTCTGAAGCGTAAGTTAGTTGTGTGTTTGCATCGTCTATTTAATTATTTATCTGTGATAATGACTCTGTAAAGGCACATACCTGTGTGACAGTAGTCTTCTAGATAATGTCGAGCAGCTCGCTGCACTATGGAGTAGTATAGGCTAACAGAAGAAGCGAGCGCCATCTTCTCTTCCCTTCTCTGAACTTCTATCGCTCTGGCGGTACGGTTTCTCCAAAGTTTGTTATAGTTTGGAAAACAAAAAGAACTGAACAAACGATAAACTAAACTTAGTCGACTGCATTAGTTTGTGATTGTTACAAAAAGTATAAAAACTAAAAGGAACCAATCAAAAGAATCTAGTTTGAACTGCGTTTGGTTGCGGTTTTGTTTAAAATATCTGCCGAGGAATATTGTTTTTGTTTGACGAAACGATATCACGGTGTTCCATTTTTGTTTTAGGGTCCAAAGTCACAATTTGGTTCACATGTCACGCCGCAAAACTACGCCGTCCAAAAGTCTACGCGAAATGAAACACGTAATAAAATAAAGTAACGTTCTGGATGCGAGCGGCGCGCGCCGCGGCTACAGCGAGACTGGACTCGCACAGAGTTTTTTTACTCCCCTTCTCGCGGGAGGATGCTCTGAAACATTCGTTTTGATTATCAACCGATCGTCTCCGTTATTATGGAACTGAGAAAAACTTTGACGCTTTTCATTGGCCGTTTTTATTGAATTTGTAAAAACACCTGTCTCGAGAGTCGTCGCGACGCGGCTTCTTACCGACACTCTAAGTATGTATTATCTAGCGGTCTGCGTTGAATTTATGAACCTGCGCTTTTTACACAGGAACTATTGCTTTTTATTTATAGTTAAATGGGAAACAGGGAAAAATCAATCGATGAGGATCGGTGATAAAAAATGTGTTGGACAATGTGGCGTTTGTTGACAGTTTCAATATAGTTGAATTTTATTGTGGAAAATGTTGAGCGGGAAGAAAACGCGGGAAAATAACTTTCGCGCCCGAGCGGCTCGCTCGAGACATGCGTACGAGCGTCGCCCTTGTTTTCACAAGGAGTTTCAGTTCGATTAATACAAGTGACTTTAATAACAAAATTAACATAAATTTGTTATATGACGTATCGATGTGATATTCATTAATTAAATCAATTTATCTGAAACATTACACCGGGGCAACGTGAGGTTTTAAAAAAGAGTTAAGAAACTCCGACGACTTCCCCTTATTGACAGACCGACAAATTAGAACGACAAGTCCTTACGATCAAGCAGCCCGGCTTATCGGTCGCATACATAATCGGATGGCGTCGCAATTATGACGAAACCCTTTAAAAACGATTCGCGTAAAAATAATGAAAAAAATGAGAAAAATGTTCATCAACGCGACACGACACCCCCGCGCCCCTCCGCCCCTCGTCCCCGCCTCGGGCGGCGGGCGGTGCGAGTGGGACGGAGATACACCTCTCTGTTGCGCGTGCCTCTGCAACTCGCGCCACTAACTTTCATACGAAAACTACCCGCGCCGCGCAGCTCACACGGCGCCGGGAAAGTCGTAACTCATTCCCTGTTTCGTATATCGTGGACTTTATTCTACAGAAATAAAGTTTAATTCAGTTCGGGAAGAAATATGCACGTCGAATCCCGCTGAAGTTTTGGACTCTTGCAACTGTGAGCACGCACACAAGAGCGAGCTAAGTTTAGCCCTCGTGGCTACGCGGTGCACTCACGCACACCACGGCAGGTTCCTTGTGGCGCGCTGCTGTGTGCGTGTAACGCGTAGGTGTGCATACAAAAGTTCGTATTGAAGTTTTCGGTAGACTTTCTTTGTGTCAGTGATTTTTTTGCGGCTATGCGCGTGTGTGCGCAGGTCAGTCGGATTTTTTTCAAGTTTTTCTGTACCCACACAAGCGCGTTCGTTTGTGTGTAGTATTTGCCTGTGTGGGGAGGACGCCCGTTCTTTGTGCCAGGGGATTGTAAAAAATGTCGTATTGGATTCTAGCTGTGCTAATGAATGATATATAGGAATGGTATTGGGACTCCTATGTTGCCTCGAAAATCTGATGTGGATATGCGAGTACATTTTTTACGTGTCTAACGGTTCTGTTCTTTTTAAAAATCCACGGAATTTCGCCATTTGCATGTGCATTTGTGCATGAATTTTTTATGCGATGTGTTATTGAAAGTCTAATGTAACGGTTTTTTTTTCTATTTTTAATGAAAAGACTTCAACGCGTGCATCCCTAATTAAAGCTCGATGTAACTTTACCTAAACTTGCCTTAATTACCCTCTATACCAAGATTGAACTCTATGGTAGATGTGACTCTACAAACAGTAGTTCATGTGATATATTATGACTAATCTACCTTTTGCACAGAGTTCGGACTCTATCACTTCATCTATTGCTTTTGATTTTTATTTTAAAATGTCGTCTGTAAGGAAAAATTGTCTGTAAGAGCAAAGTAATGCATGTCAATGTTGATGAAAACCTATCCGATTGCTTATTTTGCTTGGTTCTGTAAGATACATGTTTATATATATTTTAATATAAAAATCCTGAAAACAAACAGTATAAAAAATCTCGATCCGGAAACAAATATAAGAGATATTATTGACAACACTAATCAATTAAATTAAATGTATTTGTAATACAAATTTGAAAGAAATGTGTCGGTCTGTCAGAACACAATAATATGAAAACGCCTTCATTATTCATAGATAGAATGATTCATTAGAAATATTCAAGTTTAATGTGTAAACTTAGCAACATATAAAACTCTTGGTACAACCGAGTAACAATTGCTTTGGATGCGAGTGCATTTTTAATTGAAACGTAACTTAAAATTTTTCCATAACAACTGCTTTTACTACGTAGTTAGTAGTAGTAGTAGTAGGTACGTAGTGTGCACTGTTGTGGGCACGAGCGACTATTTACACCCGTGTTTTTAATTAACAGCTAAGGGTGAATCGATATCACTCCCATCAAAGGCTTTCATTTCAAAGTTTATTGGTTTGCTGGATTTGGGGTTCGATGTTACAGAGTGTTGTAACGAAGTGATTGAATGTCTCATTACAACTCACAACTTTACTAAATCCGACCTTGAATCGTAAAGTTAGAGAACGTAGATAGAGCTTTCACCGTGATTTCCTGTACCGAAGCATGTAATATAGTGGAAATGGATATGGGGTTACAATTATTTTTTCGTATTTACAATATATTAATACATCATAGAATTTGCAATAATTGATTATGTGTAAGCAGTATCAAATAATAGGTACGATATATAAATTTATCATTGAATATTGTCGGCTCAGTAAACAAATTTGTATTGAGACATATTATTTTATATTGGTTTAAATGTATAATATAATTTACGCTCTATATTTTCCAAGATTAAAGTAAGAATTTAAAATGTACGACAAAAAAAATGTATTTCTCATTCTCCCTTTAATTTGATACAACTCATGTAAATTCAAATTTCATTCAATTAAAACAGACCGATAGACAGACGTGCGACATGTGATAATATGTAATCTTTTTTTCTATACAGAGTATATAGAATAGTGAAAAACCAAAAAAACGAAGTCATTCGTTTACACAAACTTTCAATACTAGTCACAAAGTTCCCTTTGACACTGTGTGTGTGTATATTGTTAGCACCTGCAATAGTCCGAATGTGATTCTTTGCACCGTGACTTCGCATTGATTAGTCAGAGAATTCTTTTTTGTTGTAAAAAGCGAAAACAGGTATAGGAAAATAGAATAAACACATAAAACAAATTGCAGCGAGAGTCTATAGCCAGGTAAGCCTACACCGTGGTATCGGTCACTGGTTTTCTGAACGCTATTATTTTTTTTTTCTGTCATGATAACCCGCTATCGCTTGCTTGCCGTCTAGAAACGTGATCCTTAAGTTAAAACACAGCAACCGCTCCTGAAGCAGTTAGTTACTTGTTTCTTGAGGCTTTTTATAAATTTGTCATACTTTTCCAATACACCAAATTTTTTTTGTGAACCACTTTACAATAAAATACACTTTATTGTTTATTTTACACCAAGAGAAATACATATTTGGAAAGAACAGAAAACATGGTGTAAACAACAAGCAACCTCATCGCTAAGAGCGATCTCTTCCAGGCAACCTAAGGTAGAGAGGAATGAAGTAAATG
>DWPT01002583.1:0-15928 GCA_018251895.1 Agathymus mariae mariae | reverse complement strand
GCGCGAGATAACCGAATGAAATCTTTTATCTTGTTAAAATTCTTTCATGTACTTTAACCAGAAACTATTTTAATAAGTTCCGTGTCGGGTGCCCCACAACAGGTTCACACGTATAATCCCTATAGCAATCCGACCAAGAAGATCTGGTTTACGATACGATACAAGAGTACTTCAGTCTTAGTACAAGACTCGACCGATCATAGCACACAACCAACACCGACGCACGAAATCTCAGTTCGCTTGCGCAACGCGCTTAAATAACCGCAAAATGCCTTATTATGCGCTTTCCATATACGTTCCAGCCAATCTAAGGGCCCATTACCTCCCTCGCTCATGATTCTCCGTTAATTTCGAATTCCACTAGATCGTTAGTTTCTTTTCTTTTATCCCGGCGCAGCTGCCAGCGAAACTAACAGAACACAAAGAGATTGCGACTTTTGTCGCGAACGTCGAATTTCCGAACGTTTTGTTCGCTTTGAGACGAACGAGTGTCCTTTTATTTCGTACGCAAAGACGTTCCTTGAAACGGTACGCCTTTTGTTGCGAACCCAACGTGCGTCCCCTCTGCACGATGAATTGAAAAGTCTAGTAACATTCGAAAGTCAGGTCATGAAACCAATTACCGATGGACGATCGACGTCGGCTGTGGACCTCGAATTTTTTTCGCGACGCAATCAACCAACTTCTTACATTGTAACCGTTTGCTGCCAAACTCACCACGTGTACCGAAATAAAAAAAAATTACAACACAAATAAATCATACCGGGTCGCGTATTCCAAATTTATATCTGATTGCGAATTAAATGCAGTGGCCACATCGTCGCGCTATAATTATACTGTGTTTGGGTGTTTATTTTAACACATTTCGCGCGTGTATAACGGCCGAGATGAAAAACATTCCCCTGTTTCATTATTTGAGCTATTTTTAGACTCGGCGCAACCTGCCGACTGGACGAGTGTTTACTCTGTTGGCTTACTTACATTACAGTGTTCTTATTATTACTTTTTAAATAGGCATTAATCCATGTAATATTTAAATCGAACAGTTGCGATGTCCTGTATGGTCCAGACGCTTCACGGTGCGTCTACATAAATCTTAACGTCAATGCAATTTGGAATAAAATATGTGTACAAACGATGGTCATATTGTGGCGTAATTAAAACGATTGGAATTAATGCAAAGCTATATGTTAACGGAGATTGTGTTGCGAGATGGGCGATTAGGTACTCGAAATCAATTTGGACGGTTTTGTTGAGCTTGCGCCGGCGCAATTAATGTTACGTACCAGCGTTACTTTCAAAAGTGAAAAAAATTGATGTTCACGACTACACGTCGAATGCAATAAATGTTTAGTCGTATGTTAAATAAATGAGATACACGCGTAGCTTAATTCATTACATACGTGAGCCATCGGGCAATAAGTAAATAGTGATTTCCTATGCGATTGATAACAAACCTGTCGCGAGAACATCAATTTGGTTACACAAACGCGACATCACCGGTGTTCTCACGACAAATTTCTAGTTTGATAACCGACAAAAAATTTTTAATTCACCTTAATTAACTTAAAAGTATGCTTATTAATCCGCAGCAAAAATATTTTATTAACAACACAGAAACGTTTAAAGGTTACTTTACAAGACTCATTAACTCAAGATTGGATAAAGCAACAGTTAACGCTTAGCACCTTCTAAACATCAATCATAGAATCATCGCGTCAAATCGCCTGAAGGCATTATCAAACGACTTATTCGGTAGTCGGTAAGCATTATTTAATTGTTAATCTGTGGTCGCCCCGAGGCTGGGTCACGTGTCCCGCCGTTTTTATTTTCGCTATAAACTTTTATTTAGTCTAAGATCTTCGAAAATAAATGGTTTAATTATTACCGTTGATGAATCGGTATGTAACAGTTTATCATAATATGTGCTACTATGTCTGCGTCGATAAACAATATAGTGAAAAAAGGGGATGTTTAGAGTGCCCGCATGTTTTTCGTGCGTTTTTTCGGTTCCGCTCGTACCTGAACCACGTGGAGATCTCCTATCCTGCTCTTTTGTTCGTACTTGATGCGAGAGGGTAGTTTTGCGCGTACAAGAGGTGAATACAACCCCCAACAAGGCAGGAAGTTAGTTGAAATCTGGTGTAGTTTTTACTGACTTCTTTGTTTAAACTGTGGTTAACTTTTTAAATCCACAGACTTGCCGTCTGGTTTATAGATAAGCGATGAATGATTCATTGTTCTTCATTTTCTTTAACTTTTGACAGGTTCAGCAGCGAGTTCATTGAACGTGAGAACGTAATTGTTCATCTTAATTAGTTTATTTTCCACGCTGATGATATTGTTAATAATAATTGTCATTAAATTACTCGAAATAATATAGTTACACCCCAATTTGTTGAAAGTTCTGTTTCTTAAATACTTACAAGTCCCCTTACTTACAAACTCAGCTTAACATACATACGAAAAACAGTGCTGTCAATTTCCTTTGACATCCGTCTCATGTATGAAGATACAGTTTTATTACAGTACTTAATAAATCGTTTGACGGAAAGCGCAGGAAACAATATATTTTTTCACTCATTATGAACACGGGACGAGGCGACCGGTAATGATTCGCTAAGACGGTCACCATAACTTAATACATACCACTTCCTTCCGATGCCTTATAATAACTTCCACTTTCGAATTTTGTCTTTAGAACATATTATTTTTTTGTTTAATAAAATTCTAAGTCCCAAGACGGAAATTTCAATATACGTATTTAAATTTCGAATCGTATTCGATATATTTGATACAACGTGTGTGATACATCTGTGCGCATAATATCCACCAAGTAAATGTCAGCGAGTTAGTTAATTAAAAATAATATTGAATGTCCGCTATTCATAGATAAAAAATAGAAATAATGCGTCTTGGATATTACAAAAACATGTTTATTAAAGAATGTACTTTGTTCGTCGGTTAGCACAAGGTGGCATTATTTACCAAGTGTTACCTCTTCCCTAATGCATTGCTAAACCAGTTGATCCCACATGCGAGCAACTGCGCATTCTTTATCAGGCAAGGGTTGAGCTTAGGGTTGCCAGATCAAATATATGCTAGATTTTTTTGTTTACATTTAATGATATTTTATTTTACAGTACTATTTTTTAAGTAAATAAAGCAACTAAAAATATTTTAATGAAAATTCTTGTAAAACATATCTAAGTTAACTTAACATATATTTTATTATTTATTATTATCTGTGTGTTCAATTTTAACGTTGGAAATATTAGTGTTAAAAAAGTATCTTAATTGATATAAGATGATTTTAAACATCGTTTACATGTTCGCACAACCCTAGTCCCTCCTCGAAAGGGTAGCTATTATTATTCATATAGCAAAAAAGGGAATTCGAACTATTCTGTTGACGACTTATCCTTCAACAGGGTTAAATCGAAAGCATTTTCACAAAAAACATCGTTTAAAACAACGCTGGGGGCGCTAGTTATTTTGTAACTCGTAACCCAAAAATAAAGAAAATGGTTCAATGAAAAAATGAAACATAATTTCGTCATTCATCATAAACGAGTTCGAATTTAGAATCGGACTAGGGGTGTCACCACCCCACGTGGCCACCCCATTTTTAACCGACCTACATTTGCCGGCCAGTATACCCGTCAACAGTTGTGCAAATAATACACATATAAAATCTAGTTGTGTCCAGTTTACAGATAACATTTAACTAAGATTATTATAAAACTTGTGAGTAAAGAAAGTTGTACAATAAAATTTTTATTCAGGAATTTCCAATTGAATTTCAAATTATTCGAAAAAAATATATTTAGATACGTCACAAATTGGCTTGCTTTTTTAGGTATAATTTAAATTCATTGCTATCAAACAAAACCCCTTTTACTTTAAGCATTTTACTTGCTATTAAAATAATGTATAATGACCCAACACGATAGATATTTACCATAGATGTAACTACGTACAGCGAATCCAGTACAGAGTAATACAAAAATTTTGTACGCAGTTAATATCTCAACAGGATCGATAGGACAATACACAGTTGTGCAAATAGCAAGCTTGTTTGCAGATCACATCTCGGGCGTCGAAAGCTATATAGCTGGCACGCCTGTTTGCGTTGTCACCGTCCTGTTGATAAATATTCCTGAGCTGTATACTCAGACGTTTCTGTACGGTAATGACATTTAATTTATATTAAAAGCTATAACAATTCATTAATCGTATAATGACCTTAACTGGTGGTAAATAACTAAATACATTGCCATGTATTTCTTCGAGGTGGTAACACTTCTATACTATTGAACAACTTTGTATTCTGTGTCAAGTAGTTCAAAATAAGTCGACTAACAATCGATGCGTTGGAGTTGAATCTTGAAGCTGCATTTTATTTAATTTGGATATGGTCGGGAAAGATAGAAGAAACTTAGACAGATACAGCAAAGAAAGCATTTATTTATAAATTACTAATAATAGGTCCTGTCTTCGTTCCGGTTAACATCATCTTACATTCAGAAATAGTAAACGTCCGCAGTTTACTTATTGCTAGTTTGTATCAGGCATTTTTATAATATATCAAGTTTACTTATACACTTGAGCCTTCTCGTAAATCACTCTATCTATTAATAAAAGGATCATGAGAATCTGTGAATAGTGTTGAGTTTATCACGTTCAGCCATACAGTCTTTATTTTATGCCGTGCGATAATATGTTGCATTTTTAATGTATTACATTATTATTATTAAAAGAATATTACCACAATAGTGTGGTTTCCCAAATTATATGAAAGAAATAGACAAAAAAAATCATTTTTTACTGATTTTGGGTCTACGTCAACAGTTAACGCCGATTGCAAATTCATTTGCTAATACATTCAATGAAAATTAATTTGTACTAAACAAGTGACAGAGTAGCTAACATCACACTATCCTTTGTTTCAGGTGCTGTCATCTGGTTCCTTCGAGCTTAGGATAAAAAGTTTTACGAACTCATTGGGTAGGCTAAATAGTGGGCAGTGCTGTGATGGTTCCTCGAGTAGTGATGCGCCATGTTTGGCGCCGTGCAGGACTAAATTCCGAGTGTGCCTGAAGATCTATCAAGCAAATATCGATACGACCTCGCCGTGCACGTTCGGTGACATTACGACACCAGTGCTGGGTGGTAACTCCTTGGATGTGCCTAACCTCAACGTGGAAGGATTCAGCAACCCCATCGTGTTCCCGTTTGACTTCACGTGGCCGGTAAGTGTACGAAACGCGCATAAATGGAATTCATAATCTGTACAAATCGAATTTGGATAAAATCATTTCGAACCATTAGTAAAATCAATACATCATTAAACAAACATTAAGTAGCAACCCTACTCATAAATCAACGTTCGTTGCCACCAACATTCAAATTCTAATAATCCACACGCAGGCCACTACGAGCCATCTCGTTCGCCCGTGAATAATAGTAAAAAAGAAATTACGAGATTCTATATTCAAATTTGACAGAAGCGATGACGATAAGAATACCCGATGATTTAACGAGCCAGTGCGTGGGAGGATTACAGCGTTCAATGGTTCATTTTTAATTAATTATGAACTCGGTCGCCATATGACCGGGCGTGTGTTATTAGGCGTACTCGCCGGAGTCGCTAGGTCTCATTGTGGCCTTCTCGTCTTCATCTGCGTTTAGAACGGCCCGCCGGACGTAGTCGTGATTCGATAATGTAATTGCCAGTTATTTATTTACTTGCGCTCAGGTGTATCTCGATCCCAAGGATAACGGACATCTTAATTGGATCTTAGTTACGGTTATTTCACCTACGTGAATCGCCTATAGTTTACCCGTGAACCATTGTGGACACTCGCTCGGAGAGGTGTTTGTGTTTTATTTAGCGGGCCGCTTCAAATGTCGTACCGTCTCGTAATGTTTGAGCAAACAATCGCTGCTAGGCCGGCTTGTACAAGCTCGCACCATCTGGAGAAAACGTGACATTCGGTAACCGAGCAGGTACAGGTAGGCATAACACGTGGATAGAAGAAACTCTAAACTTTTTTCGAACGTGGATGTACGTCCGGCTTCTACGGGCGGTTTCATTCCATTTGAATTGGCGCTAAATTGAAACTTCCTCTTTAAATTCACACAGTCCTCCATACAGACATCGTGACGCGATCAATTGAGCGAAAGCGACGCGGAATAATCCCCGTCTATCGAATTTCAGTGACAGGTTAGGTTAAGCTTAGATGAAAGCCGTCGTATCGACACCATATGCCGGTTATCTTATTCGACGTTGCGGTGAAACATCTCCCATATGCCGTGGCAATATGCCGCGAATGGAATTCACAGTGTAGATATGCGCCATACGCATCGCGACCTTTACCGGTTGTGTTAGCACGACTTACGGTCGTGAATATCGCCCGGCGCTGCGAATGTTCTACCCTAGACAGACTTCGCGTTTTTAGCAGAGGTCATCGGATGAGGCGGTTTTAACTACCCAATTAAGACGAAATCATGCAACGCTAAACAACTGAACCGCCAATGTATTTTGTATTCAACATTTAATTTATTCTTCAGTGGCCAGCATCACAATATTTTGAAACATGAGGCGGTCGGTCGAGCCGCCGCGCGCTAACGGTGCCTGTATCTCGTTTCTGCCCTGGAGACGTGATGCGACCGAACTTTTTATCACATAATCCCCGTGAAATAAATCGACTCCGACGCTTGCACGTAGATCGACCTACCCGATAATAGGTCACGAGAATATTAATATTACTGACAACATCGAACAGTAAAATTACAAGTAACGCGGCGCGGGAGTTAACGACGCGTAGAAACGATTTATCATACAGCGTTTAAGAAAGAGATGGCTCACTCCAAAAAGAAATCTCATTTGTATTCAAGCGCTCGGCTCACCGAGGCTGCGTTCGTTTTACTCTTAAACAATTTGTGTTTGTAAATCATAAGTTTTACATTGTAATACACGGCTCCGAGCTCCGTTAGACGGTCCGGATGTCGCAGACCGGATTAGAGCTTCTCATATACCCGTTCTTAAAATTGTTACTCACGTGTTCACGAAAGGTTACCGGTGCGAGAGTAACTGCGTCCCCGTAGCCGGGGGTGTGAACCCCGCGGCATGAACGACTCCATTCAGGACCGGACCGTTATGTAAACGTTTTAACGCGAAAAAATATCGAACACCAATTGTTTTTTAAAAAACACCTGCTAGTGTGCGAGACAGAGATGACTGCAAATGTCAGTGTTTCTGTTTCCGCGCATGCATGGCCCGAGTTGACTGGGCGTTCATTTGTGCTAGCGCACTGGCCATGAACTATACTTTTTATGGTTAAACATAGATCCGTATTGCTTCAGAGGTTACTCATTGTCGGCCTTGTTGCGTCTGTTATCTTAGCTAAATGTCTACATCTCATTGTCTTAAGTTACGACAAAAACCTATCAGTAGTTAATTTTGTTTCCAACAAAGTCACAATTACGCGGCGATTCAGGTGTCGATTGTGTGTCGGCGTCGTTTTATTTGGAAGTAAATGTGGTAGTCCGACAAATATTTCCTCAATGTGAGAACTTGGGAATGGGTCGGGCGTTTTGGCAAGTCACTTTCCCACAAGGCTCGACGAAGGTCGGCCCACGTCGGGCTACAAAAACACCTCACTGCACCGCCTCGAGTGACAGTAACAACTGGACAATAAATTATCTGTCCCATTTTAAACCTATGTAAACAAAAAACACTGCCTCTATTTTTTTTCCTCTGCGAAAAAAATCTAATTTCGAATACGGATTGTTTTGACTTTTAACATTAATTAAACATTAAAACAACTTGAAAAGATTCTAATTTATATTTTTTTTTAATTAGAACGTCAATATTTCGACTAGTAACACTGAACATCTCGTAAATGTTCAGTGTTGCAAGCTCCGGAAGGAATTAATGTCAGTAGCTGGAGCTATCGACTTTATCATTTTTTACAGTGAGACGCCAGTAAAAACTAGCGTGCTTGGTCTTAATTAAGGTTAATTAAATCAAAAGAATCGAACAATTTAATCACTCTTGTGGTCGGTTCCGAAACAGCAAAAATGTATTCGTGACAGGCATACATTAGTTATAAAATTATAAGTAGTGTAGAAATGAAAATTGAAAGTTAAATTGCATTAAATATTTCATAACTACAGACTTTAGTATCGATTGATTGTCAATGTTCACTTCAACGGTTCATTTTTCACTTTTGAAGTTCTCAAATACATTGCAAGTAAAATTATGTAAGCGTAATTGACGTATGTACATAAGTACTCTATTAATGCATTTGTGTCGTTTAACGAAGAAACTCGCGTCTTTATTATCGAACAAGTAGACTGAGCAACGGCGTAACTAATTCTAGAGATTGTTAGTTATTTTGCATGTTTCGTAAATAGTTACTTGCACGCTCTAAATAATAGCAAAAATTTAAATGAAAGTACAACATCTCCCCGCTCCGAACCGGTGTCGACACCAAACCTTACTTCCATGCGTTCCATTTTGAACGTAACTTAGCTCCATGCGAGTACCGTATCATTTCGCGGAAATTAACGTTGCATTGACGTCACGCTTGATCCGAATCGCGAAGTAATACTGTAAGGCACACGGCGTCGATCGAATACCTTTTCAATCCATTGTCGCGTGTGAACCCTGTCAGTTTTTACGGCCTTAGCGGCTTCTCCATTAGAAAGTTATTAAGAACCCATACGCCATACAAAAACACTTCGCGCCTTCCCGAGCTCCAGCACCGAACACGAGTTGGGCGCCGCAAATCGTCAGTAATTACGAACGAATCGTAATCGTTACATTAAAATTCAGCCATGTTACGTAAGTTTTCGATGGAAAAACGGAAAACGCGAACCTTCGCACGGATCATCAAGTCATTACTGCACTGTAACGCGATACCTCGTCCGCGGTTGTCGAACAAACTTCCGTCTACGGCGTTTTTGTCCGAGCTCTTAATAATTTCCTTCATCTCAATCCGCTCGCGCCGGGAACCTCTTAAAATACTTACCCCTACATCCGCTTCTTTTAATAATCTTGAAGCGATGGAATGCCTCATTCGATCGTGTTCCCTCTTCGACACCGTCTTTTATCTCTTCTGCGACGAGCAGCTATTAACATCGGACAAAAAAATTATTGCGAAATAAAATTCCACGTAACAGTAGATCGCGGTCCGCGCGGTGTTTCCATCACTGAGAGTTTCATAAGTCTCAAATTTAAACAATCGGAGCGTGTACAATTATTCCGGTTGCATCGTTCGGAGTCGGTGCACAGGTATTCAGCAACTATCAATTAACGACCAGTGGATTTCACGACGTGTTATCGTATCGCCTAAATAAACCAACTATCGCATAATAAAATCGACCGTCCCAATTATTCCGAGTTCTCGGGCGCTAAAATAACATCGCATCGACAGGAACCGAATAGTCCGATCGTAAATAGCGATTAGTCATAGACGAGGAGATAAAGAAAATAAGCTCATCAGCAGCATGAATAGACAATAAAATTTACCGGTCTCGATCTTACGAGCAACGAGTCCACTCGAGAGCGATGTTAAGAAAATACTCCCTTTTTAAAACGGGCGCTCATTTACGGTCAGATGCCGACAATTTAACTACTCTCGGACATTTACGGCTAATAAATCGTTCAAAGGAGCCGATTTAATAAGGTAGCCGGAATGTAATTTGCGAGTGATTTCTGTATTACAAGTGCTTTATTGACACAGTTGAGTGATGTCGGACAGATTAAAAAAATTTAAAACCAATTCGTTCCTCGTTGTAATTTATCTGTAACCGGATTAGACTGACTCAATGCGTTCCATTTTTATTAGATCGCAGCGTCGGTTCTCACGTGTGGAGGGTGCATCGAGCCCTCAAATCTGCAATGATGAAATTCCTTGCGTTCCCGTCTTTATTCATCACACGCGCGCACTTTCTAGGAATCCTGAGTCGCTCACATGCTCCGACCGTATCCGCGACCGCGCGAATAAATCCCAGCCATTATTTAGTATGGGAGGTGGCGTGGTACTTACGTAGGTCTTAGGTACTTCGGCGAATTTATGGACGTGTCAAAGGCCGATCATAGTGGGAACCACCGCGAGCTAGACTCACATTTGGAATGTTTCAAGGTATTTACATATGACAAATTGAGAGCGAATACACCGGACCCATTGAGTATTCAGCTTGCAACGACGACGGACCGTTCGAGATGAAGGAGATTAACATTATCTGTCTTCGGTTTATTTGAGCGCTTTTTAGTTAGACGTAAGACGTGTTAAGAATGAAGCGACGCTTATTTGCTTGTTAAATATAAATACACATACGTCGATCTCACGGTAAAGGTATGCAGATTAGTAAAAAAAGTTGTTGATAAGTATCAAAAACGAATCATGTCCAAACTTGTATCGGGAGGCTGCGCGTCATCCTCGTATACGATCCGGATGAACAGATCAGAAGGTTTTTGATGTGGTTTCGGTTTCAACGCTTTACCCTTCTCATGCTTATCGGACGATCTACGGCGAGCGGGGGCCGCCGTCTCCCGAAATTTGTTAACCCCGGTTTTATTTTTAATTCTTGTGCTTCATTCAAATCATTCCGTTGTTTATGGCCGACATTTTCATTTTTGGAATTCTCCGAGCCTGAACCTCCGTCTGAATGCCGACGATGCCATGTGAAATTAAAGGTAGTATTCGTTTTTCACGTGGCTTGTTTAAAGTCCCGAATTCCGCCAGCGATGTCGCTTTTTTTCGCCATGATTGTAATTGAGGGCAATAAATTGTTAATGGCTGACTTCATACGTCCACACGACACGGAGCCGACCGTTCGCTAGCTAAGTAACGTTTACTAGCTAAGCTTAGTGTTATATTCGTCACAGATATATACCCGAAAAGTTATACTTTCGAGTTACGACCGCCTTTCCGAGTTTAATGTTTCTCCGTAATGACGCTAGAGTAATTAATCCTTTGGAAACGAAGCTCTGTTAGTTTTTTCGGCTTACTTCAGTTTACTGTGTCATTTCGACTGTTTGTGGCAACACTGACGTTTTATTGCCGAGATAATAGCTGTTTCTTTATAATTGCCGTGTGAATTTTTTATATATGTAGTTTTTTTTTTTATAATTGGTGATTATCATTAGACAACGTACATATTGCATTAAATACTTTTGGTTTTAAGATTTGAATCTTGAACACGTTTAAACTTAAAACGTCAACAGCATTGTCATCAATTTTAAAGTTAAGTGTTTGAAAGCGCTACTTATTAATCTTATTTGTAACCGGGAAGTGAATTTAATAAAATTAACAAAAATTAAAATTTATTTTTTATTTATAAACAGATTTCGAATTTTAAAAAGCTCTTAATTAATAAATCGCTGGCCGAATACCAAACGCGTTATCAACGTTCCTTTTTCAAATTTACGGTTCCAAATAATTTAAGAAGTAAGTACATCTGAGCTCAAACAAAGAGGATTTCACTCGATTCACAATACGAAGGTAGAACGTCATAGGTTCACATAGGTCACTTGCTTTGAGAACATCTCACTTTTGTCTATATGCAATGCGCAGACGTGCAAGTATACCAGCAAGTATTATCCTCCCAAGTTGAGATGTTGTTAACTGACTATGGAACAATAACTAGCAATGTTACTTTGGAATTCATTGTCACAACAAGCCCAGTCCCACTCGCCATAGTTGCTCGTGTTTACCACGAAACTGCTTAGCATTCTAACCGAATGCACGTGTACTGTCGCCAATAAACCGTCGGCCTGGATTTTTTTGTTGTAGAATATTTGTTCTTGAAATCTGTCATTCACACGGCTCCTATTACGTATTATAGAAATGGAAATAGTTATGTCGCTGTTTGTATCTGTACATGATACACATGAGTCATCGGGTCAACGTTTTGTGATGCCAAAATAGATTGAGATAAACCTAATTAACCATTAATAATTGGGATTAAAAGCGATCCACACGCTTCATTATACACGCAACGTATCAGCCAGACATCCAAATTTGCATATCTTTTTATTTGACGTGCGATGGTCACTTCACCAATTTATGTAGTTATATTCCACGATCACTAAAACCATTCATCAATGTAATTTAAACTTTATTCTCATGAAGTAACATTGTTATTCGTCTGCTTATACCCGCTGGGGTACGACTAAGTGAAAAAACTTGTCTCAAAAGATGTTACCACACTGGCGAAGTGTGAAATATGAAATCACGACTCCTCCACTTGATCGGCTGTTTGTGTTCCAAATAACTAGGTATTTTCTTGTGTCGAAACTTGAAATTGAAGTTTGGTGCCCTTTCTGTAGGTTTAATAAGTTTCTTTTAATAATCCAGAGATACAAGACGGTATTGATAGAAAAATCCTACGGTATACGAACTTATCTACTTTTTTATATAATTGAGTCTGTCTACCTTTACATAAGTTATCACCGTGCCACGGATATCAGTAATATAGTCTCCAGTGCGTTGCCGGCTTAATAAGAAAGCTGTGACATCGTTAACTGGCCATTCAACAGTGCAACAGACACACATCAACACAGTTTTATTTGAAGAGTTAACTGAAACAAGCAAAGTACTTTACAACTACGTAGACTTGAGATAAGACTTGGCAGTACAACCTAGCGACCTCTAACAGGGGGAACTCTTTCACCAATAACTCATTAGCCCTCCAACACGTAATTACCACTGCCATCCAAAGATTAAGCAAACTTTTCCCATGAAAGATAGTGGTAAATACTGGTACGACTTAAAAGTTTCATTTAAAATAATTCTCACGTCTGTTTTTTGTCGCAATCCCTTGTTCCGTAATCAGTGATAATAAAACGAGCAAACAAACATCTGTTGCGATTTCCAATGACTTCGTTTTGTCAGACGACAACAAAGTAGTGAAACAAACAATGGTGGCCGAACACGTGTTGGACAAAGGAAACAACGGTCATGTGATCAAAGCTTTTGTCCCATTGAGCTTAAGTCTCTTCTGTTTCGGGAAGAAGCGCCGCTCCCACGGCGTAGTCTTTTAATTTATAATTATATTTATTAATATTTTGAATGGCAATCTGCAAATTGATGCAAACGATGCCTATATATCGTCAAACGGTTTATGGTAAAAATTTAGGTTAATTTTGAATAGTCATTTGAAAATGCGATCAAGGCTTGGTCAAATATAACTCACCAGTAATTACAAAATACGATATAAGTTATCACATACCTATAAATATCTATCTTTTAGCACCCTGCTACTAGATATGGCATGTCCTATCTGACAAATTCTAGAAGAATCCGAATCTATCGGTATCCTTTATATTTAGGACTCCAATCCACCTGATTAAAAAGCGTAATACGTAATCGCATCTTAAATTTTGTTGTAAATTACTTGGATTAAGTTAATTACATTTATAATCGATTGTACGAAATCGATTTAAATTATCGATATGTTTTTAAATTGTTAATATTGGAACAGATCGGACGTCAATTAGCATTTCGTATATGTCGCGGAGTTTTCTTAATTGCCAGCCCGGCGAGGTTCTTGTAAAGATGTCAGATGTGTTAGACTTGGCAGGATCGAGCGACCAAGCTACATTGTACCGTTATTTCTTAGTTCGTAATTAAGCCTCACAGGTCTGCTTAGGATTCGTAAAGGTCAATCGATAATCCGAGTTAGTGCTTCTTGTATTCGCTATATTTTGTGTGCAGTACGACTACTCTATTCACTTCTGTGGAGTTAACAGTTATGGAAATACAAATAATCCCAACAGATAATTATAAAATCGATTCCCTATACGTAACTTTTATGACATATATATTTTAACAATAATCTGTAAATACATGTTATCAATGTAAACAGGATTACAAATGTCTGTAATGGACCACAAATAAAATTGATTGATGGCAACACTGTTCCGTTAACACCAAAAGTATTATTTACGTACAAATAAATTAAAACTTTTCATACGTAAATATGACATGTAGTATTGTTTAATCCATCTGATTAATATCGTCTATTCTAATTGTAAATACAGTATCGGCGGCTCGATGAGTTTGTAAGGCTACCTCTACACGTACGCTGACTTCGTCGCGGCTTTTTATGGGCCGGCCGAGTCACTGCCGTGGGAACCGGCATGTACTTACGATCGGCCTCAGCTGACCGAAATGCGCTCTCCATACTCAATTAACAAATCAATGCGACGTACTACGCCCTACCATATTTGATCGCGCAAACAAATCATAATAGCACTCCAACAACCTCCTGCGCTCCTTGTACACGGACGCGGACCGAAATGGCTCGCGAAGGAAGCTACGCTCCGGCCGAAGGCTCAAAATCGTACGGTCGGCTGCTTGGTATTCAGAAATAGCCGATAAAACGTCCGCTTGTATAAAACGAGAGTTGCTTATTATGAATTCGTCAAAACTGAACGTTCCATCGAAAGCTTTAATCGCTCCCGGGAGCGGTTGAGTGCAAGGAAAGACGTAACAAAAACTTGCATGGTTTTTGTGTGATATAGCGCCGTGTGAGGTGCGTTGGGAAACGATGGATTTCTACTATTGATTTCTACAATGTTTATTGTTCGCAAGAGATGTACGTATCAGTTCCTATGCAAATAACTCATTGTTGATTCTCGCTCATGCAAATTATGTTTTCATTCATCGAGCTAATTGACAACGGGGACATCTGTCGGTCGTGAATCACTCCTTAAGAGTTCGTGTGGTGATCTTATGAAGAAATTAAATGGTGACCCTTCATATCCGTCGCCGGCAGCTGCGCGGGCGACCCATGAGCTAGTGACGCGTACATTATACCTAATTAGACTCCGTCACGGATTCTCGGATCCTCCATGTCTTTCAAAGTCATATTCCGCCGTCATACAATCGTGACGGCGGTCTCCGATTACCTTGTTGATAGCGATCGACCCGTTTTTATTAAAGTTTAATCGCTTATCGTAGCTTCGAAGATTTCGGTTCAATCGTACACAATCGACAACCGTCGGTGATTACTCGACCAAACAAATAGACGTCGGCCATTCAAGACAGGATTAAACCTGCCCCATTTACCGAATGTATTAAAAGGGCAAAATAGTTCATCTGATAATCGTATACTGCATTAGGCGGCGACGGCTGCATCGGAAAACAAAAAAAGAAGCGAAAGATGTAATCGTTCTAAAATTATTTTAGTGTAACTGTTCGGGCATTTAATTGGAGAGATTTTCTGATCGATAAATGAATAAACACGAACGTGAGTGAAGGTTACCGTGGTTCAGAGCTGCCTTTGAACTCGGTGAACAGAAATTGTTCGGCATTCAGACTCGCGCGTACCTCACCCGATCGTATGGTTGAAAATTATTTTAAAGATGCTTTATTTGATGCTTGGAATTATATTCAGTAATTTTTTATTTAACGATTTTTTGTAATATGTACGTATTTATACTAATAACAAAAAGTTTGTACACTTGGACAATGGATACAAATGTGGACAAATTGTGTTTGTACAATGTCACAAAACTGTAATATTATCAAATAGATGTGAGGTCAAGTATTTCGGTCGGGTTAAATAATAAAAAAAAAATAATGACAATTTAACACCACCCAAAACATAAGTTAGGAAAAGAAAAGGCATTGAACTGACACTCGAAATTACCCATCGGTTTTAACACTAGCATAAATTTTATTGTTAAAATAAAAATTACATTAGAATCGAAGCTAAATAAATGTTATATTATCGTGTGCGTGGTACTCGGCTCGCGGGCTGGGACCGTGCGAGCTGCGGGCCGTTTTATACCAGGGAACCGGTTGCGTCGCGGTGGGAGAAATTTCATAAAGCAACCAACTAGCAGGAACCGGCAGCATGTTTTCGCATGAACCAGGTTCAGGAGCCGAAGTCACAAAGTGATCGATAA
>DWPT01002582.1:0-15931 GCA_018251895.1 Agathymus mariae mariae | reverse complement strand
AACTGCGGCCGCGACCGTACCTAGAAAGTCGGTAAACAGCTTACTTTTGCAAAAATAATAAGCATATGCTTCAAACCGAACATTAATCTCATCGTATTTACCGTTAAAATTGACTTTGACAATTACAAGCAGTGATCTTCCGTAATCTACTCTACGTATTATTTTAGTATCGCACTCGAGCGTCGTATGTGATTTATATAAGTATATTACTTAGTGGTTGTGCACTAAAAAACTACACGAGTCTCTGATCAGCCTGTTACCGAGTGACAGTCAATTCATTCGGTAGGAGGCGGTCGATTGATTCGGTTTCCAAATAAGCAGTAACAAAGTTGAGCTAGTAGCGTTGTGTAAACCAGATCGATCGAAACTTTCGCCGGCGAATGTATTCAACCAATCTTGTTCGGCCAACCTTGCTATACGTAATTGTTAATATTGGCTTTTTTATTTCATTAATTGCAATCGATTTTGCAAATTCATTGTACTAACTGTGAAGACCTCAAGTCACTCTTAAGTCTCAACCAACATGCTCTGGTCGTAGAGCTTTCAAAGACCAACGGAGCCACCGAGGTGTTTCAGTGTGAATTGGTGAAGGGTGTAATGCATAACTAAGTGTGCGAAGTTCTCATACCATCCGATGGACTCGGACATGGATTAACGACAACTATCTAACGATAACAACTGATTTATTTGACCCGCCGAGACACGGCAACTCTTAAGAAAACTGCCTCTAACGATCGATTCCTTGTTAATACTTCAAATATATTCCAGCTTTGAAATTTAAAGGCTATTAACTATTAAGTCCCTCATCAATGGAGCATGCATCGGACTATCAATAAAACGAAGAAAGGCCCTGAAAGTCCAAGTAACCACTAATAGATTGTAAATATCCGAGACTGACTTAGGTATACTATGTGTTGTGCGAATCGACTAGTTATTATGATACCAGTTCAGGCTTTGTTAGGTCTGTGAGCGATTGGACTCGATGTTGTTCGTAGGTTATTTGCAGCGCGACCTTGCGGCGGACGGCTTTGACCGCCTGATTAGGGTTGGCAATAAAAACTTAATCTGTATTAAAAATAAAATTGTAAGAACGCTGAATGTACAATAAACCGTTTTTTAAAATTTTTATTTTTTGTCTGTCTGGCTGTTTGTAGACTTATATATAGCACTCTACTTCTACATTATGTTATCACTAAACACATTAGATAATTCTCGACATATTAAGAGCTTATATTATAGGTCATAATATAAGATACATTTTATCCCGGGAAATCTTTGCTTTTCGTGGAATTTTCCAAGCTACACGAGGTCGGGTTACTTAATATAGGTGATTTTTGGGAATACTATCTTTATAATTACAATTCATTAGTATTCCAGCTCGTAATGCACATCTCGTCAAAGCTAGAGAAACTAGATTTTTTGTTGGATTTTAATTAAGCATTAAGTAAGATGAACTTAATAATAATACACTTTCGTATATAATATTTTATACCTACTGTATACTTATAGCTGAAAAATTACTTTTAATTAATTTCCGTTACAATAATATAATACTATATTAACTTACTTCGTGGTTATTTATTGTAAAGTTTTAAAATATTGAGTATTATTTTTAACATTTATTATGTTATTTTAAAGGCTGACAACCCTAGATTCAACTGATTGTTTCGTGTTGCTAAGTGTCAATTGTAATGTTCTCGAATGTGACCGACAGTCAGTCAAGTAAATAAAATATTGTTCATATATTTATTACTAATACTGATTTAGTATAGTATCTAACAGAGTTACTCCAAGTTCTGCCCCTATGTTCATTTCAAAATGGCGTTACCGGAATGCTTACCGCATTAGTAATGTTTGTGACAATCTAGTTTGTGTAGAAATATTGAACGGTAGTAGAATTTCACAAGAAACTATCGAAGAACATAAGTTATTCTCAATAATTCTTATGGTTAAAATGCTAAAGAATTGTTATTTAATGATGGCATTTAACAGTGACAGTGTTACTAATATGACAAAGCAGACATTAAATCTATGAAAAACAAGAAGTGACGGTTTAAACAAGACATAAATATTGACTGAAAACTTTACAAACGAAATGAAATCGGATGTTTAATTAAAGCATTTTGTTTTCCCGTAATTAAATTCCTAATTTCTTTAAATTGGTTTAAGTGAATAAAAAAAATTAACTTTTATAAAAATATTAAAATTGACGATTTTTAATGAACATAAATTTCTGTGTTCGTTGTATAAATGTCATCATAAACCAAAAGTTTTCAACCCCTGAGCTTGAGTGCCCGCTCAAAGTGTGAGGGATAAAGTCCATCACATAATTCACCACACAGGCTAAGTGTAGATTCTTTGACTTCACACACCTTTGAGGAGATTATGAGGATTATATATATACCGTATCCTACCCCTATATTATATAAGATAATAACTGTCTCATACGCACAACCTATAACAGATCTGCTAAAGATCATTCGCATCTTAGATGTCCTGACTCTGGACTCTGATCACCACCATCATCATCACAATTAAAGCCCATAATTGTCCCACAGCTGGTGCTCGGGCCTCCTTTCACAACGAGTTGAGTTAAGGCCATAGAGCACCACGTTAACTAAGTGCGGATTTACAGACTCTACACACACCTTTGAGAAAAATATGGCGTACTCTTAGGTGTACAGGTTTCCTCACGTTTGCGTCCACTGAAGCAAGTGATAATTAATTTGTGATACGCAGACAATTTTAATAATTACAGGTGCGTGCAGAATTCGATGTCAAATCTCTCGTACCGAAGTTCATACTAAGATATATATCTGATATGTATAACTATGGACTATACATATACTAATTAAAATGCTTAAAAACCAATTGAAACATTATTTTTCTAAAACAATTCAGAAAGCTGTTAATTAATAACTACGTTTATAGTACGAATTATTCTGAATATATATTTTGCTTCCAATTATAAAAGAATATGTCTCTATAATTTCATTTTTAAAAGCTGACAGATTCAAACCAATCAAAGGTTTCCCTAGGTCTCCATACATATTTTTACAACGCAACTAGGTATTAAAATCTATAAATAAAATAAATATCAGATTAAAATTACGAAAAACAATAATCGAATCGTAACACGCCTGCCTTTTAAACATATATTTTTATTGCAAGTAACTTGGACAAAAAACGGCCAATTTGTTTAGTAATAGCCAAGGACGTCCGGTTTGAATCAAATACTTTGAATGCTCGATTTAAGGCAAATAAGATGTTGATATTTTGTTGTATAGATAGTTAAAAAAGTAAACTTAAGATTTTATTCTCAATTCAATGTCAGAATCATTTAATCATTTAGGTATTCTGTAAATTAACTTGTGCACGTAATTTTTTGCTTCTACTATCGCATCATAAAGGTGTTCCTACAATACGGAAAAGACTCGGTGAAAGAAACACCTCAGCAAATCTTTCAAATCGATTATATCTGACTTCAGTTTGTGCTTCATAATTATCTAAATATGGCATAAAAGTTTAACATTAGTAAATAAATAATATTATTGTCGTTATAAAAATTGTGAAAATAACATTAACATTTTATAAAAATTCTGACCAGGGTAAGATGTAAACCTATGTAATCACCATTGCACGCTCTCTACAGGAGAATGATGAACCTTTAGTGAGAAAATTTTACTGGCACTCGTAGGACATGTTAAAGCAAGTATCAAACCTTATTGTTAAATCTTGCCAGAGCAACTGAAATAACAATAAAAATAATTTGCTGCAGTAAAGGAAATAATTTCAAGGAGAAAGACTTACATATTTATAATTTTTAACTGAATTAATAGAAAACTGATTTTCTAATATAAAGGATGAAAGGCGTAAGTTAAAAGATTGCGCTTGTATTATTGTTAGTTGTATCTGTTGGCTGCTGTTTTTAAGTTCAATTTAATTACTGTTCGACTCATACTTGTTTTTTTAAGATTATGTTACGGTCACAGGAAATTTAATAAAAATTTAAGGTTGTTACCCGTAGACCGTTAATTCCGGCACGAGTAAATAATATATACTTAGGTAAGTGGCAACTTCCTGATCGTCTTCACGAAATGGTCACACCGATTGTGTTACGAAAGAATTATATCATGGTATGATTATAGTGTTGCTGATAACATTTTTATGTTCAAATGACGTGACTGGGAATCACCTAAGTATCATCGTTAAGACCAGATAGAAAAGTTCAGCTAATTTTACACAAAAATATATATATATGAGCAAAATCGAGCTGTTCCGAATGCTGTTAGAAACCAATCATTACATAGCAATCATTCGTAGTATTTGGAGGCCTCAGGATTGACAGCATAGGCATTTAAATTCAACATACTTTAACCATTTACGTATTTTGTAAATACACTTTCGAAAGTATTTTTTGGTATTTACCAACGTTTTGAAATGGTGCTTTAATATTGATGAAAGAAACTTTGAAACAAACTCCTCGGCATACCTTTTAAAACAACATATCGCAATTGTAAAGTAAGTTTAAACCTGTGCGGAACTGGTTTCCACACTAAATTTCCATTCTAGTCCTTGTCATTAACATATTCATACATATAATGATATCATTTACCTAAACTGTGCTATAACGCGTCGCTTTAAAGTTCCAATAACCAAATTACGTTAATCTCCCACGCCAATTCACATTAAATTCTCTATCGCACTCATCTGAATCCTTACTGAATCTCTCGTCTCTACAGTTATGCATGTTTAATGATTTGGCTTGACAACGTTATAGATGATGGAGTTAGAATAAAGAAGAAAGCGTTCCGTCTCATAAGGTGTACCAACATTTATAAAACACTTCTTCATTGATATGCAAGTAATAACCGCGTTTGCAGACCAATAGTCAACATATTGTACAAGCTAACCAATCTAAAAACTAACTATTACAATAAAGACATTTTTTGTGGCGTAGGGGACTCAATCTATCCTGAAGTCCAAGTCAATCAAGTCGTAGTGCACCCTGCAGTGCAACAGTCGAGGCTAAGACGAACAGTCTCTCCCATGAATTATTTTTACCATCCATTTGTTCCTCGACACGTTCCTTCTAGAATCAACTGTTTTAGATGGACCTTCCGATACGGTGGTACCATGAAAATTTTCTATTATAGCACTAAAATTTATAATTCGGGACATTGAACTAAGAAATTTTTTACGGGATGCTTTTTCTTCGTTTAACCGTTTTAAATTATTCAACTAACTACATGTCGGACCCTTAGTATATAATATAATCAACCACTTAAAAAAAATCGATTCATATTTTGGTACCCCAGAAAGTACTATATACTAAACACACCAAAACATATAGATGTTTTTATTTCATATAAATAATTTGTATCATGTAATTAAATGACAAAATGTCTGAACGGTGTCGGCTTTTCCACCAACATCAACGACAGTAGACCACAGTTAAAACACATCAGAACTTACAAGAATAACAACGAAAGTGCCCGTACCCACCAACTTGGTAGCTGAACTCAATGGAAGGCCGCGTTAACAATGATACTAGGTCACTCATTCCTACCGATCCCATATTTAGCAAAAAACAATGCACGTATGAGAAGCAACTTTTGTTTGCATATAATACGTCTTTGGTATAATTACATATATGACTTCAATTAAGGAAGGAATACTTAGAAATTTTGTTATAAGGCAACAATTCTACTTTTGTTTTAAATCCATCAAAACCCATCAAGAAAATAGAACACTATTTAGTTTCAAATTATCGAATAAAATGTAATTGGGTTTAAAATGCTTTAAAATATTCAAAAATTAACAAAACTCAAGTCATTCACACTGGCAATAAAAAAGAAAATAGCATTAAAAACTTGAACTTCGCGCCTATCTTTGACCCATTGAAAGCGACAGCAACAGTGAAAGTAAATGGTGAAATGTAAATAAATAGAATTTCACAGACGAGTCAACAAGTAAACTTCGTTCACACACCTTATGTGATAATTCTTTATATTTACACTGAAACAAGCGTTAAGTAGGCTATGTTATAAAGATGTTGTCATTCCGAATCATTGCTTCGGCATCCCATTATTTTGTTCACTCGCTATTGAAATTTCAACCTTATTCAGGTAATAATAGGAAGCATGGTTTATTTCATGCGGTAATTGCAAATTTCAGCATAGTTACGTACAAGCATGCTCGCATGCTTGCTTTCTATTAATGTTGGTTTAGCTATAGTATGAACACTGAATTGCTTAACGACTTCAAAAGTAACAAAAGTGTATGTGCAGTTATGACAGTAATTTGCAATACTTATAATATAAACAAAAGCGAGAAACTTTTATTTCGGCTGCATAATGTCGTTTCCTGTCAAATGACGTTCCTTTAGATACATTACAAATGATTTGTAATAAGAACGCGTAATGAGTGAAAGAGAATGCGTGAAGAAAGTAATTTGAAAATCGTATCACACCCGCAAACTGCGTTCGAAATTTAAAATGAGAGAAAAACAGATAAAATCCAAACCTTTTATACAACGAACGTTTCATAGAATTTATTTAAACTACCAAACGACTTTGAACTACTTATAAATACAATAGAACACCATTTTAATTTAAGAAATACTTTGCAAACTAGTGATGCGAATATCAAGTAGGTACATGAAATCGATTATCAAGAATCGTTTACAACGTTTCCTGGTATAAAAATACTTTCCAATGGTTGCCACTGCCGTAAAGCTTACCTTAAATGAAATTATTTTAAAACATTCGTGTATTATAACAATTATATTTGTTGTAGCTATTGATGTTTATTAATAATGTATAGTTTTATTCCAAGACCACTTGCTTAGTACTAAATATGAATCTCAACGAAATATGAATCAAGCAAATAAGGAAAAGTAAAAATAAAATAAAAATAAACAATAATATAAATAATACAATAGTTTCGATAAACATGGATATTATACAATACGGAACAAATATTTTTTTATCGCAGTCCCTAAAAGGAAGGTAAATAAATAAAAATTACAAGAAATATTATTTTTTCGTCCAGCAAAGCTCGACGACGTAGTGTAAGAACGTCAATATAAATATTTAATGATCTTCAGGATTTTTAAGCATTAAAGAACAATAATCAAGATAATTTTATTGATTTTTAACCTGTATATTTCATTATTCCATACATAATAAAATAGCCTAGTAACAGGTTGTTGCTGTGGCTTGTTTCCTATGTTATTGAAAATCAATGTTCTATTTAAATTTATCTGTATCTGTCAGATGTAGGCGGGAACAGAGCCTTCACAAAAAAGCGGTTTCACTCTTAGCTCGACTGACCCCGATACAACTGTTTTCATTAAAACACATAAAATTTATTATGTCTGGGCAATAGTTATTGTTGGGTATACAAAATCAACCTTAAAATGGGTTCGTTGTATAATTGGATAACTTTGATGGGAACGAAAAACATTATTTACATCGTGGTTATATGAACTACTGAAAAAATACTTCACAGAAAATTTTTGCACGAGTTGAGGTCCAGAGGCCTCAACACTTTTATGTAGATGTGTTATTACATTTAGATTTGAATGTTATATTAAAATGATAATTCATAACTATGCTAGAATCCGATAGGTGACGCGATGGTAGAGTTATTAACAAACTCTATATTTATTAAACTTTAATTAATCATTTTAAAACATATCGAACAATAGCGTCGCAAATCCAGCTAGTATTGCATGAGCCTTGGTTAATTGTTATTGCGTTGTCAATATTGCTGTGTCAAGACACAAGGGTTCGTGAAGACGCCAAATTAATTTCGCTGAGACTTCATTATGATCGCAGTCACACTCGTTGATCGCAGGTTTTCGCTTCGAAGTACTCTTTGCTTTCGCATTCGAGATCCCTGTCCGCCAATTATATCAACTTCCGAGCCTTCTGGCAACTTCTACTCCCCTCGTATACCTTCTGAAAACAATAGAACATAACGCCGGTTACAAATAAAACGTATACGCGACGTCCGCCTCCTTAAATAAAGCTAAACAGAAATAAACTAATGAACGAAAATTAACAATAAAGTATAGTAGTTATTCCCTTTCAAATTAATCGCCAATTTACAAAACCTAATGAGCGGGCAAACATCAAAACGCCCATCACAGCGTGTCGCAATCACTTGAATTTTACGACGTGCGTTACTGCAAATTGTAGCAGTACTTGACCCACAAAAGTAACTCGACAGAGCACGGCAGCTCGATTGTAGTCACACCTGATTATAGACAAATAAACTATAAAAGATACTGCATTTTTAATATAAAAACAATTAACGAAAAGAGATACAGTGCAGCAACTTTGAATAGTTGCTATGCTTGCAGGCAATGAATTTTTAAAGTTACCACCGCGAATATTATTTTTTTGTTTGAGTGACTTCACCCATTTAGGTGTATGGGGTTAAACTGTAACTTTAAAAACGCACGACAAAAAACTCTTAAAAATGCTTAGGATACAATTAATCATTGTGAATACAAAGTTCGTGTTTATTCAACATAAGTGAATATTTGTGGATAACTATTACACTTTGAAATTTGTAAATTTATTTCCTAGCCATAAGTTAGTAAACGGGACGCAAGCTCCCTGCATCCTTAATTCTAGTAAGTAATTCATCATTTCCCGGCCCTCGTCCCAATCACATGGGGTCGGCACAGTGTGTCTTTTCCTTCCATTTTCTATTTTTCGTCATCAATTCAAGTAACTTATTCTACATCATTTATCAGTCTTTTTTTTTCTTATATATGTAACGAGTATTTAGTTAACAGTTAATCTATAAAATAATTTTAAAAATAACAATAGAACAACCACAGTAGTTACATTGTTATGTAAACTATAGCCATGAAAATTTAAAGTGTTTAAGATGTGAATTGTTTAAAACAACTGTTGAACTTAACTATTATAAGTTACTATTATAACTATTAATGTTCAACTTACAAAATATAAAAAATCATTTAAGTAACATACACGGTATATTTGTAACGTTTATTTTATTAATACTGAAACTTCATCCTCGCTTTGCTTTGGAAAATTACGCAGGAACAGAACTTTTTTCCAGGATGAAAGTATTCTAGATTATAACTTATAATATAAGTTCCATAAATACCAAGGATCATCTAAATCCATTCAGCCTTTCTCATGTTACATGTATAAAAACAAATACACGGAAAAGACTCCAATATATGTTTAGGCATCTACCAACCTTAAAAGTTCTAGAAATATTCGATATGACAGATTCGACCCCGTTCCAGTATTATAATATACATTAAATAATATATAGAATTACTAATAAAACCCAAGATAATTAAATAATGAGATCTGATCATGTTACACCTGGCAGTGTTCATAATGTATCTTTAAAAGTTTGCAATTGAAATAGAATGTAAAGAAGACCTTTGGTATATAATTACAGTAGTATAAAATTATATATATAAACTAAAAATTTTTAGGAAATTAAAAAACTGAACAAACTAGCAAGTTATTAGTTTTATTTTATCTTTTCAAAATAGTGTCCACTCACATCAATACATCGCTGCATCGAAAAGAACCACTGAGAAAAGCACTTTGCCCACTCGTCCCTAGGGGTCTCTTCGACGGCCTTTTGAAACAGCCACTGCTTCCTCGGCGGCTATAAAACGTGTTTCTCTAAGTTTTTTTTTATTTTCGTGAATAAATAAAAATCGCAAGGTGCGAGGTCGGGGCTATATGGCGGGTGAGCCAATAATTCCACGTCTGACGTAGATAAATAGTCGATCGTTTGCCTGGCGTTGTGCGACAAGGCGTTGTCGTGGTGAAGGAGGATCTTACTCCGAGGTCGTTTCTCCCGTACGTTTTCCAAGACAAATGGTAAACATTTTTTAGTGTATCACTCTGCAGTAACTGTTTTTTGATCCTATAAAACAATTGTCGCGTAATGACCTGTCCTTCCGAAGAACCATATTTTTTCCCACGCTTCGACCTGTCTTCACCTTAGTTGGCAACTCTTCGTAAGGAAACATCCACTGAGTAGACTGCCTTTTGGTTTCCGGATCATAACAGTAAATCCAGCTTTCGTCACCCGTAAGTATGTCAAATACAGCATTTGAGTCACCTCTATTAAATCTTTGAAACATTTCACGGCACCAAACAACCCGGCGGAGTTTTTGACCCTCGGTCAAAGGTATATCCACCGGTAGGTATCCACCGGGCACAAAGCTTCCTGACCGCTAAATGTTAATGGAGGATTTTGTGCACTTAACTCATACCGATGCCTCAGCTTGTCCGAATCTGCTGATAGATCACTCTTTTGTTAGTCTCTATCATACGCCGCACAACACTGATGTTATCTTCAGTCGTCACCGTAGAAGGCCGTCTCTCACTCAGATTATCAGTGAGATCAGTGCGACCACGTTTAAATTCATTTAACCAGTTTATAAACAGTGGCACGAGATTGTACTTCATCGTGAAAGGCCAATCGAAGTCAATTATAACTTTCTTGTTGACTTAAATAACATCGAAAGTCATAAAAAATCAATGCACAAAAGTTTTCTCGCGTTAAATTCGTACTGACGTCACACAGACAATTTTTAATTTGCCGCCAAAACGTAAAACAAATGACAGATGAATAAAATACATACTCAATAATATTAGCAAAGAGTTCCATTTTCAAAACTCAAACTTACTTTTTTATAATATTGTTTACAAGTGGCCAGTTCTAAAAAAATTTTAGTGCGACCCTCATATAGTGGTATAACAATTTGTATAACTCAAACTAATACAATATACCGCTTATTATTACTATACTGCATATTGATAATATTACGAAGGATGACGATGTGACACTGATCCTGTCAAGACACAAGTTCACAGTTGTTCAAAACTGAAAGTGAAACGATTGTTAACACGTTCCCAAATCGAGGTTGAGTGAAATGCGTGAACAGTGAACAGGTTCTTATTTCAAATTTGGCGCGTTAGTTATTTTCTCTTTCGCTCCGTTTAATAGTCTTAAGTCACGGAAGTTTATAGGTCAAATACGAACGGTGTAAAAGTAAAAAATAAAAAATAATAAAAAAATTGACATACGTAAATAAAGTAACAAATATAAAATTTTAATTTATTTCAAAAATGTATTCCAGCGACTTCTAAGAATAAAATACCTGGTCTTAACTATGATATTAACGTGTTGTTATGGATTTGTCATGTGTAAATTTTAAAATAATTTGGACGTCTGGTAAAATAAAAATAATCACAAGTACGAATACATTAATACATATCAATGTACCAATAAAAAGACAATATTTAATCACATAATGATGTAATATTTAGCGTCGTTTAATTAGGTTTACAATGTTCTGCATTGAATCGTCTGTCTGTAGCGTAACACACCTCCGTCATGTAAATATGTATGTTCATAATTTAGACCTGACGTAATATTTTCTTGTAATGAGATATAACGTAATAAAACACGGAAGTACAAGAATAAGATGTCCCTGTTCTCGTATTTGGTCTTATATATTTATATTTCCTTATTGACAGATGCCTGAGTGACAGGTTAATTTTTTTTCGAGAGCTGAAATTTTCAAATTCGCATTAAAATACACCTATCTGTCTGTGGATATCAACCGAGATATTATTGGTCGTGGAATCGATTTCCCGTCGGGTCTGACGTTTATGTGACAGATAAATATTTGGTCTCGCGTCATACGTATTTAATGAATGTATATTCGGTTCCATTACGGGTCATTAGTACGATTATTACAGAGGTAAAGCTAATTTATACATTACAAATAAGATTGAGTATCTTATTGGTAAATTTAGTGGAAACCGGTTATTAAATTTTATTGCTGTTATTAATATGGTACTAATAAAGTTGTAGCAACCTTTGTAAAATGTCAACCACATCACCATCCTACGTACACTAACATAAAAATAATTCTTTTGATATTAATAAAAACCAAGTAGATTATGCCTAGGACTAAAGGAAATACACTTGTTTAATTGATTAGAGCTTATAAACATCTGGTTGCGTATCTTTAGGTCCCTCTTAGTATGATTTATACAATGTATTGAACTGTTACTTTGGATTTTTCTTGTACCATTACAAAAATGCAACCTTAGTGTGACATCCTAATGGAAATACAATTTTAACATTATATCTAATTTATACAATTTATTGATATCGAAGTTCTGTTATGTTTATTTTTACACTGTTTCGTCTCTCATTACATATACAAAGGACTGAAATTCAATTTCTATTTGGCTTTCCCATTAAAAGATAATTAGTGCTTCGTCGACGCATATTCCAATGGTAAACATGCATGAATTTATATATTAATATAGTAATTTGGGTCCATTCAATTACCAGTATTCTAATGTTTGCTAATTAAACCGACCATTTGACTTCAGACCCTGCTATCCATTTGTTATAACTTTGTGTACTGAACAAATAATCCTGGATTCGACGTTGCTGCAGATATTTAGGTGATGTATGTGTATTTGATAAGATGTATGTATATTGATTGTTGAATTTTTATATTTTCATCATTATGTAATTGTATGCAACCATATCATCTGAAAACCCAACCGAAATCGAAACACCAGCGATAAATTTTATAAATATATTTTTTCATTGGGGAAGAACATATAAATACATAACCATTAAAATCGCAATGAACGTACATACGAACAATTGGAAATAACTATATTATATGGCTCTGACCTCGAAGCGGCCTTACTTTCTATACAAACTGGTCTCACGGGTTTCCTGCTCAAAATGGTCGCGGTACTAGCTATTATTTTATATACTAAACCACTTAAATTACAGCATACATTATAAATTCATATCGCATATATCCATCGATATTTTGTAATAATAGACACGCTTACGCTTTTAAAATTCTTGTTAGGCGTAGCTTATGAAAACGTATATATTAATTATACACTATACAGATATTATGATCAGTTGAGCATTTATTAATTGCTAATAATAGTGTCCAACTTCGAATCGCATACACTAATATTTTTTTCTGTTACGTTTATTTAAAAAAAAATGATTACCACTTGGGTAAAAATATATCAACCCGAAACCTGCATACCTGCGAATTATTCAGAATGGTCTGCAAGATGTGTAAAGTTAAAGCACTTTTTCAATTATAAGAAGAACACTGAGGTCAGAATCGGACAATTCGTTTGGTTGATGATGTGTTATCGAAAGCATTATTAGTGCTGGCCAAGGCGTCTTTATCAAAACTATTATTGCACTCAATCAAGTTGAGTTAGATTGCAACGATTATATGTTACTATATGTCATTTGTATGATATACGTGTATGTATATTAAATATTATTAATTTAATTATGTATACGGCCTTTGTAGCGCATTGGATTTCCTGTAATTATAGATGTAAGATTAAAAACCTTACATTTGGCGAGTTGCAAATGGCGACTCCCAATTCGTTGATCGGTTACCAGCTCAAAACGGCAACTACGTAACATATTATGGTTTAGTTACACGTTTTGTTAATCTGTTACAGCTCAGCGGGTTATTTCATATTTTCGTAAGCCTTGCTAGTTATCTTGTTACGGGTAATTTTCCAACGCCAAGTAAAAGTTGTGTTAAGAAACATACAAAAAGACTACTGTTTTATTACAACATGGTAAAAGTTATGTATTTTTAATTTTTTTTTTTAATTTTGTTTAAATTATATGACAAAGTATTCATAGACTTTATTATTTTCAGTTATTAAACATTTGACGTTTGCCTATGTTCGTCGATACTACGATGTTTGTTCCAACTGTGGACACTTTTAGATGGGATTTTCAAGTAATGTTGCCATACTATTAAGTTTTAAATTATAGGAAATCATGTAATATGAAAAAATATTAGGAAATTCATTATGTAAATTAAATACAAAATTATTAATACTTTTGGATCCCAATTGCCAAATACGAAATTTGATTTCTGCCGAATTCGTTTCAGTTTACAGCTTGGCACCTTTTACCTAAAATATCACAGGTTGAAAAGAAAACATTTCGGCGCACAGAATAATGTTATATGTACATAGATTAAAATTTAATTATAGTAATCACAAAAATTTTACATTATTACACTGAAAAAAGATTTCCGTAGATATACGTCGTTAAAAACATTAAATAGATAAGGCTTATCATAAATTGTACGTCTACATTTTTCAATATGGTAATGACAATGTAAATAACAAGGCATAAAGGCTATAAGAATGCAATATATATACAAAAGATTCCATTATAAGAAAAATATTTCTCTATGTAATGTGAAAGGGTTTTTATACAACGCAATGTGAATCATTAGAAAACCATTACAACAATTTCTAGTGACATTCGAGATCGATAGAAATATTTTCTGACCGGCGCACGCGTCGTCATTTGCGGCTTTGATATTTACCGAAGGCAGGTAACACTTTGGTTGTGTTACGAAGAAACAAACCACACTACGCAAGTAGTACAACTATACTAACCTACGGCTACAGCGTGGCCACACAACTTTGTTTTAATAAATTAAGAAAATAAATGAATTCTAATGATTTCAAATTGAGACTTGCAAAAAAATATTTTGAAACTTTTTCCAGCAAATTTATATTGAAATAATTTAGTTGTCTTCTATTCGTCAATTACTGATTGTCACTTACACTACTAGAGAACCATTGTACATGGGCAATTATAGCACGCGTAAATCTTCCATAGTTCTATTGCTCATACATGCTGTGACATATCGGGAACAGGAAATACAACAGATCCTACATTTAATATCACGACCATGCAAGATTGTACCTCAGAAAGCAATGATTGGACAATCTAGTCCCGTTCATCATCACATGGCTCGTGGCAGCGCTATGGACATTAGCCTGGACGGCCTGTCACACCGTAGCGAATGAGATGGAATAGGACAAGCATTTATCATTTTAGATTGTATATCAAAATGAGAAACCTTTCAGATTTTTATCCGGATTAAGTAAGAATGTTCGCATTGTATAGGAAAATTTTCTAAAATATATATATTATACCAGATTTCATATACAACTGAACTCGGCTATCGGTTGCATCTAATGAGCAGTTAAGCACACGAGCCACTCTATGGTAAGGTGTAACTGCGACTCATGTACATCATTAACCCTAAGCAATGCTTGCCAAAAAGAGAACTCAATCGTTTTTGTAGGCCAACATTCCGGGAAATCAATTACAACTGGCTAACACTGCCACCGAAAATGTTAAAACGCTTCAAGACTGGCTTTTACAAAGAACATTGTAGTGAGTGCTTAACGTAAAGAGTGTGGGTAGTGGAGTGAGTTTAGTCAAAACCTTGTTAAATTACTATCAAAAATGGAAGTTCCTAATTTCATCAAAGCAGAAAAACGAAAGTAAATTAACAATTTGGACCGTTGCAACAATTTTTACATGATAAATATATATAGAATATGGCTATCAAATTTTGATGTTATTCGATAATTAGTGAAAAGATCTGCGCTCAGTCAAACCGTCGTGTGGAATCAGCGGTCACTGGTTTTCAACGCGAACCTTTTACCCGACGCTTTATGTCTCGTGACTCTAACACTACAGTAAAACTCAACTCACTAAAATGCCATGTAAATGCTCATTTATTGTTATCTATGATCGTTACGTCACGGTGTGATTGGTAACGTAACTATCAGCCTGTAATCTACTTTCTTTAACTTTGTCATTTTGTATAATTTCCCACAGCGTTATTTAAACAGAATAGTATTTGCCATTAATAACATTGCATAGCGCCTATCAATATCCGGTACGTAAGAGTAAATGGTATTTTTATTGCTTTTTCAAATACCAACATTACAATTTGTTAGCGTTTTTCTCATTTATTTAATAAAATAAATATAGTTCACTTGACTACCTACATACT
>DWPT01002581.1:0-15934 GCA_018251895.1 Agathymus mariae mariae | reverse complement strand
AAGGGTGGTATGGGCATAAGACTATACTATGACCATGAACATTTATCTGTCAAAAAAATATCTGCCCCTGCCGAGAATCAAACCCGGCCCCCTATCTTAGCAGGTAGGGTCGATACCAACTAGGTCGTAGTCTTATCGTCCGTTACTCTACTCAAGTTCGAATTCAGCACAATTCAATTATTTTTCATATATTGAGTCGATTTTTATATTACAGAAAAGAGCAGTACTTGTTATTTACAACCTGAGGCCTAAGGATTCCTTTAAAGGTCTCTTTAAAGAAATTGATATAGTAACAGTAGCATCACAATATTTTTCAGACAATATTATGTACGTCGAAGAACGCCCTGATAGTATTCTTAAGAAGAGTAATGTTACCAATATTAATACTAACTATTCCTAGTTTAAAAGGCTAAACTATTATTATAAGGCTAAACTGTTTGTTCCAAATATTAGACTAAGCAAAACTGGTGGGTCTTTCATGGTAGATGTATAAATATTTATAATACAATTCCGTTACAATTTATAGAAATGCTATATTGTAAATTAAAAACTCACGTCAAAAACATTCTTATGCGGAAAGGTTGATAAACTTGATAATTACTTTAAGGATAAGACTGCTTGGACACGAGTTTAATATTAAGCAAGTTCATAGCCATAAATGCGTTCCGTAACTGTGAGAAGGTAAAAACTCTTTGGCAGTTTCGTGCCGCTTCTTCTCCCGGGACCACCACCGGGATTTGCTGAAGCGGCGGCGTAGTTTGACGTTCGAAAAGTGTTCGTAAAAACCAACTTCCAATAAATATTATTTCAGTCATTCATTTATATACTGTCATAATCATACACGAGAAATTGTATACCTTTTTGAAATTTATTAACATTTACGTAAATGAAAGAAAACTTTATGACAGAACCTAAGAGTTTTCAAAGGTAGTTAAAACCTGACCACTGGGCTGACGTGATCTGGCCGTAACGTGCCTGATTTCGAGAAGAGAACTCAACCTAGCAACGGGTCCGTTATGAGTATAACAGTTTCAGGTGTCTGTACTATATACCATACAAATAATAACAAGTTTAGGTAACCGTTTTAAATCGTTATCACACGCCAATCTTTTGTCATGTCTCAAAGTTCTTTAACTGTGTCTAACGAGAAACGTGTCTTTTTCTCATATAATTTGGTTTTGGACAGCCTTCATAGTGACCATTGAGATGCGCTGAGTCACGAACCACAGCCTCTACTTAATATTAAACGTTTTTGTTCGTTTCACGATCGCTCATAGACTTGTTGCTCGTGCAGAAAAGACCAAGTGTTCTACTTAGACCTCATTTTGACTACACAACATTATTTAAATATGGATAAAAATCAATTTGTAGAATTGATTGTAATTTAATAATTAATTACGAGTAAATGGAAAGTACACAGGTATTTTCTCAAAATAAATGTTTCTCAGCATCTGACCGACATTCGCGAGCGCTCGGAATCTAAGCAACTCGGAAAAGGGCATGTCTTATTCACAAGCTGGTGAACCTTCCAGAATGTGTCCTCTATTACCTTTTTAAATGCATCGGATGACTTGCAAGTCATATACGTCACACTTATACATAAGTTACATAAGTTACACTTATACAAATAAATAGGAATTTGAATAAAGTTTTAGTATGTGCCAGTGACACATTATATTACATATCCATATCGATGCCTCAAAAATACCGGGGCATTTAAATGAGAGTGTGATTGAGTTTCGTGAACAACGTAAAAGGCGTTACATTTACCGACAGCCGGTAAAAGAGCGGTTAGGCTGCTTGATTGTTAGTGGTCACCGCTACCGTCAATGAACATTTGTAACTTGACTCGTTAGCGGATATGACAAAAACTGTATAACCACAATGAAACTGATTCCAGCAAGTGACACTTTTACTTCACAATGAAAAATATTTTATGTTTAATTTTATAAGGAGGATAGCTAGCCAGGCAGTAGAAGCACTCCACCTTCAACCACCAATACCATTAAGATTAAGCTGGAAGGTACAAAGCTCAGTGACTTCCAAAAGAAGAATTGTAACGCGATCGCCGTCTTTATTGCTTAGCAGGTTACCACAAATAGGGGAAGACAGCCTTGGCCCCTGTAGCTCAGGACCAGAGTAGGGTTACTGTATTCCCTGCCTATCGTAAGAGGCAACTTAAAGGGGGCTTCCGGGCTTGTGGAAAAAGGGGGAGACTGTCTTAAACTGCACGGTGCAAGAAGCCATTACACAGTCTTGAGTTATGTGTTTAATGAAACGTCGTAATTTGCTCCATAATTTTAAAACTTTATTATTATTATTTGTTACATTAATTAGTATGCAATAAGAGTAGTTTCTAAAGACTCTGTCTTCCTTAGGCATTAACGTGTCAGCTCTCGTTGCTTCATCTATGAATTGGCGGCTATTTCTTTTTGTTAGTATTGAATACCATTCAGAGGATTTTTTGTACACGTCATTAAGAATTGTACTCGGTTTAATTATTGTGTTTTGAAGATATGATTTATATCTAACGATTACGTTATTTACGAAATCAAATGATGATACAAGGTTCTTTAGATAAACTATAGAGTCTACGAATGATATTTTAGAATCTATATTCGTTCATGAGAAATGTTCTTGAATAAAAGCCGCTTTTGAATTGTGAGACAGCTTTATTGATCATTATATCCAAAGACTTTTTGGTCTTTATGACTGCAGAATGACAATAGTTTGCTGTAATGATTACTCCCTATGCCTTCCAAGGGAGGTTAATGAAAGTACTAGTCTTGATGATGACGAGCCCTTTGGTCGATGGTTGAAGTAGAGACGAATGCATTTACTTATTTACTTTATTTAATCCTTCGCATACTGTTAATTTTGTAAACTTATATGAGCCTTACAAACATTAATAGCAGTAAAACTAATATTTAATTACGGTATTAACAAAAAATAGCAGTATACCAGTCTTGATCTGGTAATATTAAGATTTGTGTGTATTATTTTGTAGGTTATATGACAAGTTTCCATTATATTTAGATAATGCTATCATAACTGATTATTTTAAAAGTAATCATTTAGAAGACGTGATTGACACATGGAGGTGATGTATCTAGTAGCCTTGGGAGTCTACTGAATATATGTTTTGGCCACATCAGGCTATTTAAAACTTTATTAAGGCTTTTAAATGAGCACTTAGTAAATCGCTGCTACAGAAATGGTTTTTATTTGTGACTTAATACTTTGACGATTAAAAATCGAGTTAATGATGACATTAGTTGGCATGTTGTAATTTAATAGATGTGAAATTGTATTTATTTTTATTATATTCATCGTGAGTGATTGACATACAAGGTAAAAATATAAATGTTAATAGTAGTTATCGCATGTTGTGACGTCACACTCCAAACCCTAGAAAACCGTTTGAAACTGACGACCCGAGGCACTTGCTCGCCGGACTAGGTGTGTCGTCTGTGCGTGCGTATGTGCGTCTGTGCGTGCTTTGTGCGTCTGTGCGCGCGTGCCTGCAAGGATGTGTTTATAAACTGACGCTAAAAATATAATTAAGCTTGAATTGAATGATTGCTATTTATTTTACGATAAATTTGTATCAAATTATCTCCAACAATTTTTTAACTTTACTTTTGTAGCATGCTTCGTTGTGTAAGAAAAATACCTAAGATTGTAAAATTTTACATACCAACTTAAATTTTACCACATTTAAGGGAAAAAAAAAGTCATGAAAATAAAATAGATATATAATAAAAAAAAAACTTCTCATAAATCACCTTTGACGTTATTTTTATTACAATTTTTGATTTGTGGAACGTTATCACACCAAAGCCTCATAATCATTGTAACGATTAAATCCTCTTCTTTTGAATTTAAGTACAAATATTGATTTAAATATAAGTGGTATTGAATACCTGCAGTTATACGTACGTAAAATAATAATAAGCTACAGCTGTTCAAGTTTACATCATGAGCTTATACGGCGTATTCTGTCTACTAAAGCAAAGTGCCTAGTTAGGCGTGTGGGCGTGCGTGGGCGAAGCAGTGCTGCCCGGTTTGTACACGCCCTAATGATGTTTACTTGGCCCTGCACATAGGAATTTATAACTTTATTGGTCTACAGAGCCAATGCCTTACAGGACTATTAAGTACTCGAACAGTTTTACTTAGGTATCTTAACTATTATCATTGTTTTAAATATATTTGATACAGCGGTTATCGTGATGTTTTGTGACTCTTTTTCATAATATCACAAGAAACCAAATATGATTTAAGCAGAAACAGTCAGTAGTGCTGCTGCCCACATGCAATTGTAATAGCGAACGCATCGGACAGCCTTTATAGAAGCAACAAGCCCGCTTATTAATGGAACTGGAACCCTCCAAGGGCCAATGGACACATGCAAAATATATTCAAGCTTAGTTCTAGAAGGTAGGTTGTACCGATAACGAAACTTACGACATTATCACAAGTACAATATGGATTAAGCACCAGTGTGTTATTCAGCGGGTGCACCACGAACAGGGGAGGTTAGATATTTGATACTAAGATAGATAGAGCTCCATACGAACAGAGCTGGCTGGCTACCAAGAAAGATGAAGCTCCATCCACAATAGTTTAATTGCGAGCTGGTACTCAAACCAAAATGGAAAATGTATTTCAGAGGTGCTTTTCTAGGGAGTTCCAGCACGTTCAATCAGGAAAAGAAGTCAGCGCCAAATATTTTTATATTTTTTTAACAAATATACGCTTCTGTTTTCGACATAAATTACAAATTATCTAAGCGACGTTAATTAGTTTACAAATCCAAAATTTGTAAGAATCGACCTTATTATGTTTCAGTTTCAAATATCAAAAATAGCTGCTTCTGTTCAACGAAGCAAAGCGCATATCATAAATCACGCGTATGTGCACACCCTAATCATGTTTATTTGATCCTGTGCTAAGGAATTCATAACTTATACAACTTAGAAGCTAATTCACTGGGTACAGTCTGTTCAAATGTCGTAAAGATTTAGTTACCTTTCAGTTCATGAAGTGATTAATGTCAAGATGTCCTATAAGTTGTAATGCGTAACATGCAATAGTTTATTTGCTATAAATTTGTATATCAGTTGTATGGAAAGCGATTTCATCAACATCGGTAACTGGAGTCGTGACAATTCTCCACGGTCCGATTTACACGGACCTTTTTGCCGCGTACATGTACACTGTGAACTAGCCGACGTATTCCCGGAGCGCTATTATAATTTCGGAGTTTTTCAAGAAAGTGTAGAAAGAGCTTTCTTTCAGAGCCGGCTATGCATTGGTGATTCACAGATATCGACAATCACTTCTTATCATTAAGTAGCCGATATGATTTTATTCTACTGCTAGCAAACGGCCCTCGCTTCGCTTCGGAAAAACTACGCCTTACGCTAATGAATGGCACCTCCATTATTATTAATTAATTTATAACTCTTTCTATTTCTGGACGGATTGAGACGAAACGTACTTTAAATAATAAATGGTGTTTACTACAATACATCAGTGAAAACCAAGACACAATCGATTAAGCCGTTTCTGAGATTTGTCTCATATCGCTGGAAAATTATTATTAGTTGTCAGAGTAGAACAAACTATACGTGTACGAAGATGGGCCTAGTTAGCAAACTCGAGCGAGTGAGTGCCGGTTAGCTTGCGTCGGGATGGTACATTAAAAAGCCGGTTTCGGTTGTTATAGTTAGATGTAGGCGCAAACCGAGGGGGTGTAATGGAGCCACGAGAGGGGGGCGGGGAGTGTAAATTACTAAATTCTTGCTTAAATCATGGATTCATTGGCTTAAGCTCTTTGTATATTAAAGTTTATTTTCTCAACTTATGTTACTTTTAATAATATAGTATAATTAAGACCAAACTGCCCGAGTATGGAGGGTAACCTCGAATCCCGAATCCCCCACGGGTGGGCCGCGTCACTACCAACTGGGGTATGGTTGTCATACAATATGATTCCAGAGACAAACAGACAAAAATTCTAATAACAATTCTTTTGGATTCTATTGCGTTAATGAGGGCCGCTAATAATCGTCAGTACTGTTGCTTAGTACCTAAATAGATTCTAGTCTCTTGCATGGTATCGTATTAGTACGTCCCCTCCCAAACACACTAGCGTGATCACGAACGCAATAACATATTTGTCCAATTAATATCACAGAGAACACATTTAATAGCTTTCTTTTAGTTAATGTGGTGTGATAAAACATTTTATTGCGATGGTATTGATAGTCACGGAGCGATAACGACCCTAACGGACCTGTCGCAGTGTTTACGAGGGACGATTTAATCGCTCAAATAGCTAATTAGTGGTAGCAAAATTTTGTTGTGAAGTAATTTTGTTAATTAATTGAATAATTGTAAATTCGTGTAATGCGAATGTGAGTTTCATTTCGAGTTTTATTTCCAGAGATGAGACATTTTTGTACCGTGCGATCTTTTATATTGTAAATTGCTGTCGGAAATTCATATTTTTGTTGTCGTCGTGTTGACTGAAATCAAAAGATTTATGTGATATATTTATAAGTCAAATGTACTGTCCCAAATTATAATAATACTTGCTCTGATATGATAGAGGCTTACAGACTGAGACAAGTGACTTTCTGATTTTGTGTAAATCTAAATTAGGTTTTTTTTTATAATTCTGCATTAAAATTTATGACAAGGCTAAGAAAGAATATTGTATAGAATTATTTTTTTTTTTTTTTGCAGCATTATTATACGTATGAAACCTTATATTGTGTTTACAAGCATCAATTTAAATTTTCAATTATCATTGACTTCAAAACTATTTTAGCTTTCGAAGACATATAAATAGAGTTGAAGGAAATTACTGAACAATAATAGTACACTCGGTTGAGCACAACAAGTTATAATGACATAAGTTATGTTTCACTTACAAAATATACCTATGGAGTTATTTATCCCAGAATGAGTAGTGTTTAAAATTGTGTAAATTAGCTTTACAGACAACAAACAATTTCTAAAGGGTGGCAGAAAATAATTGATGTAAGGAGCTGTGTTTTTGTTATTAAATTATGTATTTTTTTTTAATATGATTGCACACAAGAATGTGAATCTGCTGTATGCTAATGTGTAAACATTAGTTATTTTAAATACAAGAAATAAACAAAAATGTTTTTAATAACAATAATTAACTTCTTTGACTTCTTAGCACTCGTCGACGGTGAGACATACACCTGATAAACAAAAAAAAGCGTTAATCGAAAATGAGCCTTATGTGTTGAAAACAAGGTAGATAATATCGGTGATTAAAAAGTTGGGAAGCGTATCAACCCCTAATGAAATCGGATATGAAGGTATTACATGTAGCCAATACTAATACTGTAATATCCGAGGTGAACGACCGGGAATCAAACAATGGGACTTGTGTTGATAATGGCGGTATTCGTTTTCACGGGAAAATTCTTCGAGTTGGTGATTCATCGTTATGTAGTGGAATCCGTCAAAGGCATACTTTAGTTTCGTATATGTATGGCGTCATATTGAAGTTTTGTAAGTATTTTGGGTTCGACTTTTAGTAGTATTGTTTTGATTTATGTAAATATTCTATTAATGTATAGAATATATTATTATTTATTGTGTACACCATATTATGTTGTTGTACTAGACAACCTTTGGGGAGAAGATACTCACACAAAAAAATGGTAGATGTGGGTAGATAAAATATAGTATTAAAAATATATTCAAATTAGTTTTTACTTTACCGTACAATCTACAAATCTGTGTGAGATTTATAAACTTTTAAATTATTAGATGCACTCTGTTTTTGTTTTGTGGTACAGTTTTCTCCTTAAAAGTTTACCTACTTACGGCATGTTCCTATAACCTAAATATCCTTTAGTACTGCTTAAAAGATCTCTTCTTTCTTTTATAAAGAAATTGTATCTTTTATCTTTTAAATCTTTTTTATAGAAATGCAAAAATACCGTACTGTAGTACATTACTTTAACCAGCGGGAACATCGACGCGAGCAAGTTATTCCAGTCCTTTGCAGCGCGCACAATAAATGACGACGCAAATCGCGGTACGTGGTGGTACGTACACTACGTGAGGATGGATACCCGCCGTACGTCGAGTTGTTCGATGGAGGTATGGCGGTAGGGGAATCATTTCGAACAATTCCTGCGCACATTCTCCAAAATATATCCCATAGAAGACTAAGAGGCTGGCAACCCAGCGCCTGTGCTCGAGGCTGTGCAGATTGGTTTCGACAGCTATCGAGCCTATTGCTGATAGATGACATTTGGCAGCACCAGCCCAAATGTGACAACAGTACTACGATTGGGCCGGGTTGTAGTTACAATAGTACGAATGGTTTATATAAATCGAGCAATTGTTTATGAATTTCGCGTCGCCAAGATTCTAATGCACGTATTACTCTCAACCATCACCTAATTCGCAGACGACATGAACAGGATCAGGTGATAATCTGCCGCTGTAATCGTATTGTAGGCTGCGATTACATTTGAAGGCTTTCATTTGTTCACGTTATCCTTCTATCTTGTTATGTTTTGCTGTCGTGATTGTCCTCTTTTTGTGAATAAGTAGGACAATTCTTCCTACTGATTATACAATGTTCAGATAATAGTTAAATTATGATTTAGTATTCGTGTATTATATAAATAAAAATTTGTGACTAATCTGAATATCTGAAAAATTTTCATATTGTCCTCAAACGCCGTTTCTTCTCATCAGTATCAAAATGCCGTTTCGGCAGCAGAAGGAGTAAAAGACGTGTAAAATGTATTTTCAAAATTGCATGGTGAAATTGTTTTAAATTTGAATAATTGGTTGACCTTGAGTTATCTCATAAAATTCTGCAGCTTCTTTGGTCCCGGTGATTGTATGATATAAAGTTGCATTTATCAAAAAACAGTACATAAAATACTTAATTATAAAATTTTAAAACTTACAATATGTAACAAAATTACTAGTATTTATGAAATTCTGAAATTAATTGTAATATCGACATTTGTAAATCAATCCGGCAAAAAGAGATATGACAAGTTTAAGAAGAAAGACCAATCTAATAAGACACGAAGGCTCGGCTGGTCTGTAATACTTGAATCGGCGTACGACTGCAATTAACAATTAACACGTTGACTGCAGGTTTCTATCGATTAAACCTATATCCGCATAGGTCTATTACGGGCTAGTGTATCTAATTAAGTGAATACAACCCTTATTGCCTTAGATTACACAAGTTATACGATGTTTCGTACTGTATATAGCCATAAAATAAGGGTTAAAGTATGCAGAGAGCGTCCCTAGAGTAAATATTGTGACCACGTGTGTTCACACGGTCCAGCCAACGGACGATGGTACAGAATAAGATAAGATATTCGTAGCTTTAAAGCTTTAAATATTCTAAATACGACAATGTAAGATTTCACTAATGCATCAATCTGATGAGTGAACGATGCTGTCTTATTGGAATTCGGTAATGGAATGCTTTTTAGCGGTAAAGATGACAGGTGTTAAGAGTTATCAGTTACTTCTATTATATATGTATTATATACTGTTATATATAGGCCATGTTTGTATTTACATTTGCTTTACATAGAGGAGTGGCTGACAGCTTCATACAACATACTAACAACTACAACCATAACCATCTTTCTGAATTTTCCAGTTATATTGAAAATATTTCAAATTAAAATTTAAGTTATTAATAAATAGAATTATAAAAATAAAGCTTAGTACAGGAACAAAATTTTACTTATATTGCAATAAAATAAATGTTATCCTTGATGTTCACATCGTTTTGTAAATAAAAGGCCACTTTAGGGCAAGTTCATTTGATTATCCTTAAAGTATATCTGCACGATTGCAACGTCGGGCATGTTAATGATTTTGTAATATTTTTTTTTTATCATACTCTTCCCGAGTGAGAGGTTCGAGGTTGATTCTCGGAGCAATCATTACGTGGTAATTATTATGGTGTCTTGGAGGATTTTTATGATTGCGACGCATAATAAAATTGTTTGTCTTCCTAATTTTGTTATGTATATTTCCATGCTGTTATAATGTCATTAATTATTTCCTGCAGATGGTAAATTTATTGCATGCGACTAGACGTTTGATAATAGATTATTTCTATATTTCTCCAAATAAACAGTTGAACATGAATTAACATTAAAATAATGTATCGCCAAATTGCAATTATCTCTCACTGTGCTACAGTCCTAATTATATAATAAAGTCGTCGCGTCACGAACATACGGTCATCTCATTACCAAACTGTTTCAGTACACTTTAAATAAACCGTTGTGTGCTCTCCGCTTAATGTAAATATTAGAATGGTGGTCCCTGTTCTCAGTAAAAAGCGTTTACTTAATTCCGTGTACACCTAGCCTTATTTCAATAGCAGTTATGTGGAAGTTACAAAATTGCTCGTTTAGTCTAACTACTGAGTACACAAGAATGTGTTTATAATAAATTATAATTAAAGTTAATAATTCTATAGCCTTAATACTTTTTATTGTAACATTAATTCAATATTTTTTATTATTGTATCTATTGTCGGTCGAGTGACCTAACCGAGTGATTTATTCAGGTTCGATTACCGACAAAGCCAAAAATTGCTTTAATTTATTCGGAATGGTGAACCAACCTCAAAAGCGGCGTGATGATTATGACAAATCTGCAGCATAATTATTATTGGCCGTGCATGAAGAGTCAATGCTCTAGGATTTTATTACCCGTCAGAGCAAATATTTACGTGTGTGAACCACGAGAGACCTACTTCAATAATTATTCTACCAACAAGATATTTTTTTGCTCTAACCATCGACTCAAGTTATAAATAATTCGATGCTATTAACAAACACTTATTTGTATCAATGAGTAGCTTAAGACCAGAGCAAATATTAGCAGCGTTTATAATTCTTATTGTATTTCAACAATCTTCAATTGTCCCTATATATAGATACGACCGCAAACACGGAGAAAGCTTACTGATGTGTATTTATATATGAATGGGTCTAATTGTTCCAGAGAACATGGCCAATATAATATTTGTTTAAGAAGTAAAATAATATGACGTTTGTTTTAACGGAAGTAAGGCATATTTGCCCGTTTATTTTAATAGCTTAATACATGCTAGGTATATAGTATGAATTAAGTATATAATGTGTTCTGCCATAATTCTCAACGGAACAGCGTCATCTAATATTTCCTAAAGGTAATCCCAGTGCCAAGGAGCAGGCTAATAAGTTAGTTGTAGCATCAATATAAATGTGCCCCTCTTAGCGGTCTACGATACGATTCATCCCTCTCAAATGCCTTCTGTGCGCTATTGCATTAGGTATAGGTAGACGGAACATTAGCTTTGCTATCCAACGAGTAGAACTCCTATCGATATGGCTTAACATGACCTCTCATGAATGAGTAATGATATAAACAAGCTTTTGAAAATTAATTTGAGACTTTAATATGGTTTTACTTAGGCCCATACAGCTTGAAAACTTGAGTCAAATGATCGATAGTGTTAAGCAAGTTTGGATGAATTGTAAGCATTTTCCACTTTTGAGGGCACGATAAACTGGTCTTGATTGTTATCGTGAGACAGCAATCGTACAGCCAATTCAGAATTCCGTCTGAGTCGTATTCCATTGCTGATTTTAAGTACATCTGTAATTCTTTTTGTAGTTACTGGATGGCTAGCCACTTAATACCAATAGCAATAGGGAATATACACGAACATATTTATAAAACATAAAGTTATTCAGAAAATTGTACCCAAGTAACAAAAATAAATAGATTTTATCTAAACGGGAAAGCTTAAATTTACATTTTCGTGGTGCGAAACAGCTACAAATTTTTGGTTCATTTGTGATGTTTGAGGGGTGGTAAGGGTGGCCGGAGCCTTTATGGTATCCGTATTTGATCGTGTTTTAGGACTTACTTTCACTAATATTAAAGAACGCACACACTACTCCTTAGTCAATTCGTAAATAATTGCTGAATACGCGTCGACGACGCTACTGGTTTAACTCAAGACCGGGCGATGATCCACCTCTCTATCAAATGGCCCGCCGTTTGTTTCACGCCCAATTTACACAGAAGTAAATTATAAATTTGAAGAAAAAACCTTTTGTAATTGCAGAACGAGACATTTATGGAATTAATGTTAACTGAATTAACCTTAACGTTTACACACACTATGGAATAAGGAATATAATATTTTAAAATTCAAAAATTTACATTTTAAATAAGCCATAAGTTTTTTTTATGGGCGAATTTAGTCGTTAGTTCATGTCATATGTAAACAGTGTCGAATTAACTGCGTGAAGGTGTCGTAATTGTCGTGTTTAGTAACATTGTACCTATAAAGAACGTAAAACAAGTAAACTTAAAGTTGACTGTCTCCTTTATTAGTGTCTGTCATTAGGGCTATTGACAACTGTCAATAGTTTCTCCCCCGACCGCAGTGTCACCTTGACCAAGATCCATGCATTTGTTCAAAATAACAAAAATCACGAGTATGACACGTTTTAATTAATGTAAGAAAGAATAACCATAAATAAAATTACGTTCTAGATCAAAATAACCAATTATAAATATAAGTGTTTTTTCTTCTCTTCTATTCGTTTATAATGAATCGTATTCGGGGGTCAACGACCACCCCACCTGTGTGATCAACTTTATGAGTTGTTTACATTAATTTACGGCGCCCGCAGCCGCGACACTTACGGGGCTAATTCCCGAGGTTTGCAGGAAACAGCGACAAAAAGTGATTTAGTGATGTAGCACCTTTATACGGTTTTGCTTCATCATCTCATCTTGCAGATACTGCGCTGGGCTTAGTTCTTGTTTTCAGCATAGGTCTTAATTATAGTGAAAGCCGATGAACGATCTGCACTGAACTTTTAGGTAGTTTTAGCTACAATATATCGTAAAATAATTCTTATAATGAAGTCCATATGGTTCGAGCAAGCACACGCAACTTTGTATGGCTGCCGAAGAATTACAAAAAAAATGGTTAATTTTTTTATGACAACCATAATTTCTACTGATATTACATATAACTTATCATTTGCGCAATCACACCTACCTATATATTAATTTTCACTAAGATCGATCAAGACCTTTTGTAGTTATAACAGATCACACAGACATACATGCTCACAAAAATTTTGAAAATGATAGAACTTGGGTCAATCAAACATAAAACACATATTTGTCGCCAAATATGACTATTGTATTGTATGATAAACATATTTTGTACTATATGATTTGAATTGGTCAAATTGTTTGGAACTTACTACGACGAATAATATCAGACTCAACCAGGAGTAAACATTAATCCAGCCCCATAACTCTCCCATTGTTGGGCTTGGTTCTACTCTCACAATGAACCATGATCCAACACGTTGGCCAAATGCGGATTGGCAGTCTTCACAAACTTTTAAAAACATTACGAAATAAAATATCCAAGTTGCCACACGATATTTTCCTTTACCTAATCAAGGGACCATATTAGAGGGGCATGGAGGATTTGAATCCAGCCTCAAAATAATGAGTAAAAATTAAGAACATTTTAACATAACACCGGCATTTGGTTACAAGTGTATTGTCCACAGAACAACGCCATATAACGGTGCAAAAACATTACAAATGCCCAGAACGTCATATCTATAACAATGGCATGGCGCGGATTTAATCGTCCTAATTAATATTATGTATCGTGAATAGTTGGCATTGCGACTAGAGTCGCAGGTTCTGTTTTATGCGGGTAAACGATAGGTGGTCAGCGATGAGATTTGAATCAAATAATATAAAGTTTATTAAAGGGAGATATCACGCTGGACTAGATCATGTCCGGAGAGCGGCCATGCTGCAATTGATCTTGTTCGGAACTTCTGTCCGTGAGTAAGTATTGTAGAAAACATCGATAGCGTGTTTTAGGTTTTTTGACATACTTGACGTGTTTTTATGTGATGGGTTAATTGTCGCTACAGATGGAGCATTTTAACATTAAAAAGATTAGGATCCTTGATACCGCCTCCCAAGACCAAGGAGGAACCAATGAAATGGTTTGTTATTATTTTGTAGTTATTTTAAGAAGAGTTGACGTATTAGGAGTAGATTCACTAGTTAGACATATTACAGCAAGTTCTCATACGATCTTCAATAAGAGATACCTTGCGCTATAGCTTGCTCCGTTACTTAGCTAAGTGCGATACGATAGGGGCACTTAGTTGTAGGCTTGGATTGAAGGATGGACTCATCACTTCTACTATATTTAATGCCGACCGTACTTATGCATGTGCTGTTATTGGGTTCTTTACTAGTCTAGTTAGTTAAGAACCTCGTTTTAGAAACAATCATGCAATGTTTAAATATGTTGCAGATGAAATATCAACCAATTTATTCAAAAAAATAATTTTACATTGCCCACTTGGTGGGCAATATTAAGCCTTTTGTGTTACGCTCTTTCATGGGCGGTGGTATTCACTTACTATGTAGTAGACTGATTATTTTCTCGGCTATTGATGTAATAAAACGTGACAGTGTAGTTCAAATAGTAATTACTCTGCCAGACGAGTACAATGTTACTTGACTGTCACAAACAATAGTTTGGTCTCTGGTCTTGTTTGTGATGACTCATGCGTGTGTAAGCCAATGTGCATAACCCTTCCAATAGCCAAATGACACTTGTAATACAGAATATTAGTAAGCCAGTGTTAATTAGTTTTATATTTGAACACCCTAAATTCGCTGCACGTCGTTAGTGCGACAGGTGCTTAACATACGCGACATTCCTCCAAGAGGATAGCACCACAATAATGAAAATTAGTGGCAGATTCACAGAATGTGTAACCATGAGAGTGAACTGTGATTTCAGGACCTACCTTGAAAGTTATATATTTCAAAAATAATTACATCTATCTTTAGTGTAAATGTGCAAGAATTAGGAGATATACTTTACAGAAAAATGTCAACACATTGTCCAAGTCAGAACTCAAATCTCACTTTGTAATTGAGGAAGCCAAAACATATTCCACCACGTTGCTCCAACATAGATTGGTGGAGGAGTCAGTTGCCGAACCCAGCGTCGAAAGTTCTTATACCAACCATCCAAAGAACTTCAGTTTTTCTTTTTCGAATGAGAATGGTACAGGCCAAAATTTACCTACTGGCTGGTGGCTGAATGCGAATTGATAGACTTTACACATCTTAGCAAATTTTCCTACGAACAAGTTATCTAGGTCATTATTTAATTTCAAGTATAATTTTGGAAAATTCACCTCTAATTTTCCAGGATCCGAGATCAGGACTCGAGAAACCGTGCCATAGAGCGACGCTTAATTTAGTGAGTTATTTCAGATTGTTGATTCATGTAATTTAATCAAAATATCTGTTACAAAGTAGTCTGTACCCTTTCCAGTTAAATAATATAATGTCCGCGATGATATAAATTGAAGGTTACGAGGCTGGAATTTGTCTAGACATACTGCAGTCTACGTAGCCCATCATCATCGCTTCCTATTAATCCGATCGTCCACGCGAACTTGAATTAACTCATAGAACGTGATGGTTCTTCTATCTTATTATGATAGCGATACAAGTTAGGCGTACAGTTTCTCTACTATCACTATGTTTTAATCTATGACAAAATCTTGAGGTTATGTGTGCTAATTCCGTGGCCTAATGGCAGACCTTGGCATACCTTCCTCAGTTCCAGCCAGGGCTGTACTTTATCAAAATATGATATTCTACTATTATCTGTGTTTCGTTTAATATCACGACGAAATGTTCGAAATTTTTATTTTAATATATACTGTTAATATCATAAAATATAATAACGCGATAAATGTCTAAAGTTAAATATTCAGCCTTACAGGCGCTGATGTAATGTTAGTAT
>DWPT01002580.1:0-15935 GCA_018251895.1 Agathymus mariae mariae | reverse complement strand
GAATAGGCTTTTATAAGTTAGTGCGTTCAACATCTTAGACTTCATTACCACTTACCATCAGGTGAGATTGTTGTCAAGCATTAACTTACCTTATGTAAAAAAAATGGTTTCATTTTCAATGGTTTTCTCAAGGCTGTTTAAAGGTGAAAATTGAAAAAAAATTTTTTTTGCACTATATATAAAAAGAAATTTCTGAACATGTCGCGGATGCTGACGTCACCATCAAGGCGTCACCGTCTAACAGGCCCAAACAGTATCGCAATTTCAAAAATCGAATGCAATCTAAATGTTAACTTTTCTATATATATTTATTAACATAAATATTTGGCAAAAAACATAAAAATCATTCATGCGTATTTCGTATTCAAATAAAATTATTAAATTTACTATTGATAATTTAAATATTATTTATTTTGATTTCATTGTTGAACCTGTTTGGTGGCAGCATACTGTCGCGACGATTGGCGATCCACCGCGGCCCGTCCCCAATTTGGACCTCACCGGGGTCAAATTTGGCTCTTTACCGGAGAGCTTTTGTCGTGAATTCACCGTTTACGAAAAGGTAAATTGTTTATTATAACACTGTCACATCTATTCACACATCCAACTTGCAACATTGACACACTCACACACATTCTCATGTTGCGGATGACTTCGATGGTTATTACGTTGTACGTCGATGTAGTTACGTGATGATCGTAATATTAACGATGTGGTACTCAGTGTTGTTAAGGTTATGGCTTGTCATATAATAAAGGACAAACAGCTGTGTATGTGTATCTGTAGCTGTGTACGACCCCGTAGCCCAGTTGGTAGTGACCCTGCCTGCCGAGCGAGGGGTCCCGGGTCCGATTCCCGGCCGGGGCAGACATTTATGTGACAGATAAATGTTTGTTCTCGGGTCATGGGTGTTTGTGATGTCATATTTGGGTATGTCCACACCACCCGCAACACAGGGTATCCCAGTGCGGGGTGTGAGTGTGTAAACGTTTCTTTATTTATTTTTATGTCAGTGACTGAAAAACCAATTTACGGGTCACCAGATGGTAAGTGGTAACGTTCACTCGTGCGCATCTGTATCAACGTTATAGAAGGAGGGTGGTAGCTAGCCGGGCCGCTTAAAGTTCCTATCGGCACGCATGAGCAATGACGGTGGATCAGAGCCCAGCGCTAGATCCTCTTCCGTTAAGCAGGTTGCTTTGGTATCGAGGCTGAGTACAGATCTGCAGGCCCTATCATAAATTGGAACGACTGTAGATAAGACACGTTTTGATTATCCTTCAGCTGAGTTGACCATTTAGATTCCTGTCCTGCCTGCGACTTCATTTTTAGTGTGACAACGGTCCAACAAGCAGACAACGCGCTGCAGAATCACTAGCGTGTTCTGATGTGTTTTCACTTAACAAATTCACCAACATTGCAATCGAGATTTGAAACATGTCATGACGGATTTTTAGACGGTGAATGGTAAGGACAAAGCAAGACTTATATCGTAATTAAGTTAGGTGGTATAAATCCCATCGAGCTCCATTAGGGACCTCATGCAGTTGCCACCAAGGATTCCTCAATATTATTCAGTACCAGTCGGAGAGGTAGACTTGGAGTCGAGGGTTTAAGGAGTTCCTTCCTCCCAAACTTGTTAGATTTGATTACGCTTTTATTAATAGTATTACTAAATCAAATTCTCTTGCCTAAGGCTCCGAAGCCGGAAGATCTGGGAGTGCATTTGGAGAAAGAGGACATCCGCATGATCCGCTGGGTGGGCGGCGAGACTACAGCTCTCAAGCAGATGCAGCAGCGGCTGGCTGTGGAGCGGGACACCTTCTGCAGGTGGATATAACGGATTCAACACGCTTATATTAGCTTCACATGCATGTATGTAGGTAACGGAATCTTTCAACGTTATTTTCACCAATTTCAAGTCGTTTGATCATGACGCGATTTACTATATTTTCCTAATAATAGTTCATAATAATATATATATTTTTAATTTAATCTTATTCCACATTAATTAGTCATAATTGATTATTGGAAGTTCTGTTGTTGTAACACGCTAAAAAATATTTTTGAGTTCGGTTTGTTATTAAAGCGTGTTTTTTATTTTTTTTTAAACTATAATTTATTTTCTTCTATTTTTGTCGAAAATGGCAACTTTTTCGCTGTAAATCAGTTCATAAAGTTTAACTTTGCCTGTAAATCGATTAAAATGATCACAATGAAGTAGCGTGCAAAATCAGAGCGTTCTTCTATGCTACCTTAGTGTAGTCGCACGCCGTCCGTCTGTCCATCCGTCGTGGTCTATGAGCTTTACGCGTATGTTTTCAGGGGCTCGTATCTACCGACGCACGGCAGCCCGGACCTTCTGGGGCGGCCGATATCGTTGAGCCCTGCGCTTCGATTCGGATGTCTCTCTGTTCGGAAGTGAGTATTTATATAATATTATTATACACATAATATGTTCGCCTGAATTATACATAACTATGATTGTTTGATAGTTTATTTTATTTGATTTTTGTATATTTACTTGCATAAGCTATAAAGATCGGCGTTCTTGCATTTGCACTACCGCCGTCCGTCCCTTGGCACGACCCGTCTGTTCTCTCTCCGCTCTCCTCCTGGGTCCACTGAACAACTCACATGTGACACTCACGTCACGTCACGACCGTACTGTACGGACGACTGACGGTATGGTATGTATACCGACGGTATACTGACATGCGTGGTGGTAGAGTTCATAATATTCATAGTTGGATAACTGTTCTCTTTTTAAACTATGCGTGAAAAGTTTTCGTCATGCTTTAGTCAGTGCTGATGACAAGCGAATTCACCATCTTGTTTTCTGCTGTGATGCGTCGGTCGCCCAAAGTTGTGTGCGTCGACGTGTGGCGGTGACCGTCAGGTCGCGGCTGTGCCCGTTTGTCACCTTTTAACTTGAACGATCGTTGTCGTGTAGGTTCTACTGGGCGGTGCAGGACCTGTTCCAGCAGGTGCACCAGGGCAGGCTGTCCTCGTCGCATTTCATCACCGGTTAGTTCGCCTATTTTCTACATTTTGACTAATGAAATTCCCAGTTTCTTCAGTCGCACCCCGCAAGAGGTTGAATATTGTTTTCATTTCCATCTGACAACGTAAACCAATTAAGCTAAGTAAGGTACAAGTTAATAAACTAGAGAAGGAGCTATTGGTTCCGCAATCGTAACTAGTTTATTTTTACTATGTTAAATAGATACGTAACATCGCTGTCGTCGCGGACGGTTCTGGAGATAACACCTCGGATACTATCGGAACCGGGGATGTTATGGAGCTCCGTAACCGGAACTATCGGATGTCCGACATAAAAATATATCCGAAATTGTAACATGACAAGTTAACGCCGACCGAGCCGATATGTTGGCCGCGTCGTTCTCACTTTAGACAGTTTTTATTATTCAATTTGTTTTTCCTGTGATTATAATACCACATAATACAAACCTAGAAACAAAGTCAAACTTTGTAAATACATTATATTTGTTTTCCAAGTCGTAAACCATCTAATATCCGTAATCGCAATTATACAAAACAATCGGATAATCCGAAATAATTTCATATCCGTAACCGTAACCGAAACCGTTAAAATATTATTCACATATCCGTATCCGAAATTTCATATCCATAACATCCTTAAGAAATTAGTCAGGCGAATCCGACTAACCAACTAAGTGAGTAAGCCGCTACCTACCGGCAGTAATGTACCTCGTAATGACAACATTAATTTCGTTTATTGGCCCAGTTTGAATATCCGACAACTTCACCCAGCCAATAATTACATAATTGAAAACGCACAGCACACCCCCTTCACTGTTACAGGGCAGCTGATATGGCGCGAGTACTTCTATACGATGAGCGTGAACAACCCCAACTACGGACAGATGGACGGCAACCCCATCTGTCTCGACATCCCCTGGAAGCAGCCGCAGGGAGATGAGCTCAAGAGGTATCCGGCTTTTATTTATTGACCATCATTAAATATTAATGTACCGTTGTACTGGTACGCGTCAGCATGCACGGGGTTGAGATAACGCTAAAATATGTTCGAAAATACTTCCATCGCGCCGTTAACAACCGCACAATCAAATATTAGTCAACAATCACAGTCACGCGTGCGTGCGAGTGCATGCAAGTGCGTGTAAGTGCGTGCAGTATTCGAATCGGCAACCTCGTGTACGAGTCGTCGATAAGATTTATAAGTTTAGTACTAGCTTTTATATATGTCTACATAGTCTTCGATTGAAATGACTGCGACATACCTATGGACGGACAGAAGGAACTCTGTAGTCATGTGACCCGAAATGCAACTCCAGATGGATGGACGGTACGACCGGGTTCCCGTTCATCGACGCTGCGATGCGGCAACTGCGGTCGGAGGGCTGGCTGCACCACGTGCTGCGCAACACGGTGGCCTCGTTCCTCACGCGCGGCACCCTCTGGCTGTCCTGGGAGCACGGGTTGCGGCACTTCCTCAAGTACCTGCTCGACGCTGACTGGTGACCGTATTATTACTATTTCAACACTGTCACACAAACATTGCACAAAGTTCACCGCTCCCTTTTTAAAACTACCCACATCCCCGCTAGAAGTTTATCATAGACGGTGGTACGTGGTGTTCCGTGTTGAGCCACTTGCAATAGATGGCGCCTTTCCTCGATGATAAGTTGCCGACAATATTTTATCAATGGAACGATGAGCAGAAGTTCCACAACCATGACAGGAAGTTGACATCGCTGCTAGTGTACAGCTGCAACGCTCAGAGCGTCTCGGATATTGACCGGGGATGTAACGACGGGTTCACCCGTGGACGTGGCTTCGTCCAACGTCGTCGGTTGGAAACAGGGTGCCTAACATGTTTGATACCATACAAAGTTGGTGAGTTTATTGAAATATTAAATGAAGACAAAATATAATTTGAAAGTTGATATCGTAAAGTACTTATTTTGTGTATTATTATTGTAAGTGCTCATAGTATTAATTTGTTGTAAGCAAATAAAAATGCCATCGGGTTTTGTTATTAGCATTTTTTTGAACTGTGAACCAATTGGCTTAATGATGTTAGATTCTTTAGCTTTTAACTGTTTTCTATTTTATTAAAAAAAAAAATACGTGTAGATATATGAAACTCTTTCTCCTTTGAAAGGCCCCCTTTTAATTTTGTAATTTACCTCACTGCAGTCGGCACTTCAAGCCAAATACATTTGTTTTATGACCACCTAAGTCAGCATGTTTCTCGAATACCATCTCTTTTCGTTCAGGAATGTCAGATAGACAGACTGACACTTGACGCGTAACCCGACACAGATGCATGTTTTCATCGAACGTCCGACACTTTTAACAACCAAGTCAACGTTACATTCCCCGACGGTATACGGCTGTGTTGCCACCTGTCGGCACCTCGACAACAAGTCGCCTGACTGACACCGCCGTTGGGCCGTCGCGCAGGTCGGTGTGCGCCGGCAACTGGATGTGGGTGTCGTCGTCGGCGTTCGAGGCGCTGCTGGACTCGGGCGAGTGCGCGTGCCCCGTGCGGCTCGGGAAGCGGCTCGAGCCCACCGGACACTACGTGCGCCGCTACGTGCCCGAGCTGGCGCGCATGCCCGTCGAGTACATGTGAGGCCGGCCTTTGTCTCGGTTCAGAACTTGTTAGCCACGAGCGGTCGCACCTTAATATGGGGTGGGGAGGGGGGGGGGGGACTTATATGATAACCTTGGAAAAGCAGGAAGTTAGTAATTTATTAAATGTTTGTGAATTGTCCAATGTTGTGTGGGTTTTCAATTTTAAATCTGGTTACATCTTCATATCGCCTTCCAAAGGTTCAGCGTTAATTTATTGGGCTCGGTGTTCGTTATTACAGTAAGATACAAACGTTGGTACTTGATTAAACTATTTGAATATTTAAGTGAATTGTTAAAACAGTTGACAGCTCGCAGGTAAATGATATTATCATATACTGTAGATGAACTAGGGCCCCTGGAAACAACGGTGCCGCAACCCAGTCAGCATTGTAACACTTACTTTGTAATTGACATACGCAGGGCCGGATTTACAGCTCTGGAGCTTAGTTGCGTAACGCAACAAACGAGTGGAGGCCCCCTGGTCCCTAGTAACGGGGCGTTCAAGTATCACGTGACACAATTTGTTACAATACGTTCCAACAACGTATTTAACTGTTTATCTAGTACCTACGTCGACGGTGACGAGCATGAGTAGTCGAGTAATTAGCGGCTTTTCACACACTAGAAGAACTCGGCCGCTCTCAGTGTATCACTATTTCTTTGTCACTAGTTTCGTAATATTTTTTAATAAATATTGAATAATGAAATATTATTTATATTAGGGATGTTATGGATATGAAGTTTCGCATCCGGATGTGGATACAGATATATGATTAATATTTTACCGGTTTCGGTTTCGGTTACGGTTACGGATATGAGATGATTTGCAACTTGGAAAAAAATATAATGATATTACAAAGTTTGACTTTAACAGGAAAAAACAAATTGAATAATAAAAACTGTCTAAAGTGAGAACGACGCGGCCAACATATCGGCTCGGTCGGCGTTAACCTGTCATAACGTGCTTTATTTAGACTCTGCCGCTATCCGAAATTATCCGAAACGTTATTATCAGATTCGGTTACGGATATCCGATAGTTTCGGTTACGGTTACGGAGCTTCCTAACATCCCTGATTTATATTATGATTTATTATCTATGGTACGTTGTAGATATGAGCCCTGGAAAGCGCCAATAGAGGTGCAAGAGCGCGTCGGCTGCATCATCGGCAAGGACTACCCAGCCCCGTTCATCAACCACCTGGAGGCCGCTACTAGGAACCAACATGCTATGAAGGTGACTCAATTATGTGCATAATGCATCATTTAGAGTTTTTTAAAGTGATGAAAAGAGAGTAAGGTTTAAAATCTACAAGATTTTTCAGTTACATGTTTACCAGCAATCAATTATTGCTTACTTTGATGAAGGAAAAGGGCATTCATATGAATTCATCGCAATTTACACCAATGGGCTTAAGCGCGGTTATGTTAAATCGACACATAAGCGTGGTAGGTCTTTGAACCCGGCAATGGAACACGAGAACCAAGCTTAGCATTGGGAGAGCCACGCAGTGCGATCGGGACGTGGTTTGTCTGAAGCCGGAATATTGCAGTTCACTGTCAAACAATTAACTACAGATAGCAGACACTTCAGTTATCCATTTTGATTTTTCACCTGACCCTCTCTGGACTGTAACTATATTGGACCCACTTACACGTAATCGCTCAAACGTACTCGGCACTGGGATTCTATCGCAGGTACCATGGACAGACAGACAAGCAATTTGGTGCTTTGGTGCTGTCTGTGTGTGTTGTTAAACTGACTCTGCAACGACTGTGTTAAAATTTAAATCGGTGTTCGTAACGTGGACATCATCGGAGCTTTCCAAACGAAGTAGAACCGTATTCTGTTGTTGTATCAGGCGTCGTTTTCTTTTTGTAGGAACTACGACGTATGTTGGAAAAAGCACCTCCTCATTGCTGCCCATCGTCGGAGGAGGAAATCCGCCAGTTCATGTGGCTCAACGAGGATATTCAATCCGAAGCTGGAATGATGTGAACATGTAATTATTAAGTCTTATTAAAAAAAAGATTTGTAAGTCGTCAAATAAATGTTTTTCTTGAATTTTGTTTTACAGTTTAATAATAGAACGTATTGCATATATGACCTACTGTGAGGAGGCATGCTTCATTGTTGTTGATATTATATTAAGTTTATTTATATATATTATATTTGATAGCCATTGGTAATTTCGATGAACATAATGACTCGCTGATACATAGCAAATTTATATCTGTACTTTGAATATTGCCCGGCAGTAACATGAACTAATTAGATTTTTCAATATGATTTGTTTTAATAACTTTACCACAGCTCCATCTATCAGTTCATCTATCGAGGCTACAAACTCGACTATCTACTCGGTGAACGTGGGCTAATGTATGAAGTCATTAGTCCCTGAGGAAGCTTGATATTTTTTAAATCAATCTCATGTTAGACACAAGATATTTTCATGTTATTTTTAGGTCTGTTGATGATGTTTAAAACTGTTATAAAATTATGCCGAAAGTAAATTTTTATTTTTAGTGTTCTACATTCCAGAGGTATTTAAAAACATGGCGAAAACGTGTAATAATACAGCATTTTATATATGATAAACATTGTTGTCTACAAAATATTTTTATCAATACCTACCATAGACAAATTAAAAAAAATATAGTGGTTTGATTTGCGGTATTTCCTTTTTTACTAACTGAATATTGTTACAAAATAAAAAACAAATTAACCTCATATGCACGAATAAGCCATCACTAACACTAACACACTTAGGAGAAATATAATATTTAGTGACATAAATCTACCCTGTCCAGGACTATAATAAGGGTCCGCTCGGCAGGCAGGGTCACAACCAACGAAATTTCAGCTTCGTCTAGTTAGACGATTATAATATCTTTTTTATCACAGATTTCAACAACCTAACTAATTAATTCAGATATTTGAAGATGTAAAATTGTTAAAAAGTCGCACTTACTACACGCATTAACGGTTCACGGGAGAACAGTAAGCACGAAAAACACTCTATTGTCCTAAGGCCTTGAAAAATATTAACTTACCAATCTAATGACATTAAATCAGTAGTCAAGAAATACTGAAAGTGGGCTTTTTATTCTGTAATTATTTGATTGTATTATTTACAATTGCAATATCACAATGATAGATTATACATTTTGTCTTACTATGCTAAGTAGATACATTTACATTTAAAACCCAATCTTCATAAATGGCTATATTAACTCGAACCATTCTGTGCAGATGCACCAAGTATTATACACAATTCATTGAAGACTTTACTAGTAGTAGATTCTGGTAGTTCCTGCACTGCTGCAATCCCACGGCCCGCGAGGTTGCCAACCCTGGGGTCGATAGGAATGCAACCGAGGAAAGGTATTTTAGATACTTCTGCCAATGATTTGCCGCCTCCAGTTGAAAATATGTTTGTACATTGACTGCAAGTCGGACATTCATATCTGTAACAAGTAATGCTTTTCTCTTATAACCAAAATTTGTTCTAATGTGTTGGAATAAAGCACTATACAGGAAAAAACATTGAAGGAACTTCTCACATGTCTTAGTCCTGATCATGGATGTATAAGTCTATATCTATCTATACTATACCATAATATTCTCCAATTACATGCAGTGTTTTCACAAGTTCAGATATTTAAAAATTCAACAAACAAAACACTAAAAAGGATCATCTGAAGGATTGACAAATAATAACTATCTCTTTTAAAAAAGAATTATGTTCCTGTTTTGGTTCTATAATTTTATTTAATTTTTGTATGAAGAATAAACTGCTATGTATTATGCAGCCATGATAAATACACCTATTTCTCTAGATATTTCCTACAAAGGCTCCTATAATTTTAGATATTAGGATAAAACTATGAAAATAAGCAAAGTAAATAAACTTAGATGTTAGTAAACAGTAACTACTACTAGTCTACGTTTCTGTTGACTGTGTTGTTAACTGTTGCTATTTACAATGACATAAACCTAGTGAGTCCTCCTAGAATGTACAAAACTAAGGTTACACCAAAACAACATGATAATGTAAATTACACAATGTTTTTTGCAGTTAAAAGTAAATTATTTATATTAAACTAATAAAATATGGGAAACATTGAGGAATAATTCAATATTCTTTGCTATACATACCCACTCATGTTTTCGATGATACCCATAATAGGTATACCAGTCTTTCTGCAAAAAGTGATTTCCTTACGCACATCTTCTATGGCCACTTGCTGTGGAGTAGTGACTATGATGGCCGAGCAGTGGGGGACTTGACGCAGATTCTCCATCACTGTTATATGTTCATCTGAGGTTCCTAGAATATCATTGATAGCAGTTAATGACAATTACGTCAACTATAAGTTGTAATGAACCCATTGATAGGTTAATATTACATTATATACTAGATCCTATTAAGTAGCTTACTACAGTAAAAAAAATTGCTACTTATGAGCATATTTGTTTGAATATGTATTAAAGGTAAGTAAATGACCCTATCCAGCACTTGTTAATATTTAAAGGAGAGTACTGATCTCTTCTTACATAAAATGTAAATAATACAACCAGCACCTGGCGGGGTATCAATGATCAAGAAATCCAGATCTTGCCAGCATACGTCTTCTAGAAATTGTTTGATCATAGCTGTTTTCTTTGGACCTCTCCACACCACAGCATCATTGCGAGAATTTAGAAGAAAGCCAATAGACATAACTCCTAGCCTTTGGTCCTTGTCCACATAGACTGGCACCCAGCCCTCGGCACTTTGATGAACATCACACCCTTCCAAGTTCAAGATGTATGGTACACTAGGACCACAAAGATCTATGTCCAGTAGGCCTATCTAGAACAAATTTGAAGTATAATAACATACAAATTTGAGTATTGGTCTAGCTCTAACTTCCAATTAATCTGTAACGAATGAGTTTGTTTTAATGGGAAAGTTAAATGAAGTAAGTTTTCTTTACTTACTTTATATCCGTTTTCTTTAAGTGTTAGTGCAAGCTGGGTACTAACAGTAGACTTTCCAACACCCCCCTTTCCAGAAAGAATTAGTATCACACGTTTAACTTGTTCCAACATTTTGTTTCGAAATAGATAATACTATTGTAATAACGTTAACTATAATTAGCAAACAAATAATTTTAAATGGAGTAAAAAACACACAATTTACGTCGTGTATATGTTAGCAGTACTGACGTATTCATGAAAGTCCAGACTTGAGACTACTTGGTTTTAAGAGTTAAGCCCCACTACCATATACTAGACACGGACTCCGGAGCAATTGATAAAATCATAAATCTAGTTTATATTCATGAATAAAATAGAAGATGCTATTAATCTGAAGAATCTGTCAATATCCGTGGCAGTGACACTGACAGTTTATTGATTCATTAATGTCGTTAGAATTACTTTTTACGAATTCCTATCGTTGATTATAATTTGCAGTTCCATCTCTAGCGATGTTGAATTATTAAGGAAAAAAATAAGCTATATTCATGTCGATGTTTAGGTATGAGTAAAGAGTTCAAATATCAGATAGAGTGATAACATGCTTAGGTCATAACATTGTTTGAGAAAAAACATTGAATTTGACAGCGCCTGCGCTAAAATGCAACAGTAGCGCCACTGTGTACTTTGACTTTTTCATCAGTTTTCTGAAGACTTTAAGAGTGGTTGTCGTATAGGTTTTGTGCTCGTTCTTGTGATAGAGATGCTACATTTTTTTCATTTTGTGTTTGATTTTTGGACGTTTCATGACTTAATTTGGTCGTGATACTATCCCTGCATTTATTTTCTGTAAATATCGCTGTGAGCCGCTAATCGTCATATAATTAATTTGCGTATAGTTTGGTTTAGTGGTTGTGCAAGGATTTGTCCCTTCGTCTCGTGATTGCGGCTGCAGTCTGCGTTTTTAACTTTTGAAAGGTGAGTTTTATAGACATAATTAAATTACGTGTTGAACAAAAGCTATTTTTCTATCAATTTTAATCAAAACTAGGCGTGAATTCGTTGGCCAGTAGGATTTCAATTGGCAAGATGCGGGTGTAAATACTATAGTTCACCCCACAAATCATACGCGAGGGTGCGGTGTACCCCAAGAACTTAGATATTTTTGGCTATGAATATTTTTTACCTTTAATTTATAACGATAATATACTTAATAGAAAATCAATAGGCATAATTAATTATTATCGGACGAATTAAAATTTGGAATGCTATATGTATCATTAAACTGGGTAGCTATGTATTTTGCAAAAGATAAATGCAGTATGTATTGATAAATGAGGTACTTGTACATCAAATCGTAAAAAAAACATTACATCAAAAAAACTTTTTATATTAAACATGGATCTAAGTATAGATAGAGCAGAATAAGAAACATTTGCAGTGGATGATATTGTGAGTTTCTCCAGTATACCACTCCATACAATATAGGGAGATATATCAATTCATTTATTCATATAGTTATCACTAATACACTTATGCGTGTTCCGGCAGGGGGCTTGAGAGCCAGCACTTTGTTTCTTACCTTCTCATTATCTCTCCGACAACACATTAGTGATACCTTTTGTCTTGCTGATGTTCATGAGCGAATATGACCACTTACCATCAGGTGGCTCGTTTGTCGGCTATTACCATTAAAAAAAAACCATGAGCGAAACAACGGCTTACCATGAGGTGGCCCATCTGCTTATTTGTCAGCTATTAACATGAAAAAAAAAAAAATCAATAATCAATACTTTTATGAATGCATTATTTTATTTTTCCTATATTTTCAGATTAATAAAGATACAAATTACTATCTCTACACTTATAGAGATAAAAACATAAATAATATGTATATGAGTTTTTGTTTGCTATTACAGAAATGATTATGTAAGTAGACCTTGCAGTTATCTCGGGTTGAATAGGTTATTTCTAATATTGTTGTCATTAATAAATATATTTGTCTATGCTATGCTCTTTATGCATGTTTTAATATAGTAGCTGTTCCTTAGCACATACTAAGAAATTCTTATCACCATAGAGAAGCATGTATATTTGTTGATGGTATAGCTAGTTTTATTAAGAATCACTTCCTCCATATCCATGCTGTTTACCTCTGTAGCTATTGTATCGAGTTACATGGACTTGCAGGATTATTACAACAAAACTGATTTACTTGCAATCTTGTCACATTTTACTTAAACCTCAAGCACATTGCAGTTTGACAAACCCTATATTACTTTTATTACCTGACCTGGCAGATGTTGTTTTGATATACAAGTAAAAAGGTTACATTTATGTTTGTAAATACAGGTTTTTTTATCAACATGTTATTGATTACTTCACCATGTATAGGATCTCAAAATAACACAATAAAAAAATATGTCAACTCAATAGCGCTAATATTATTGTGTGATTATGACCTCAGTGTGTCCAGCCATTTAGAGGTTTGGAACTACATGATCAGAAGCTCTAATGGATATATAAAATGAAAGCTATTTAAATATGATTGTTGAAATGACTATACATGTTTATAGATATATCTTTGTACAGTTTATTATTCCTACACCTTCATTCTTCTATTCACTGTGCTCTCGTACCAAAGTTGTCTGGGGGGGGGGGGGGGCGCATTGCTTTTTAGTGAGGGGACATCTTTTTGTATTACTTTTCTTTTTTTACGGTTTTTAATAACTTTATATTTATATAGTTTCAGAATATTAACACACACAACAAAGTATATTATATTCTATACTATTTAGCTTTTCATAACTGTAGGCGTAGGCTCTATGTTAATTAAGTTACGCCGAAAATGATGACAATAGTCCGCGTGTAATGGGTTTATTTCGCACCCTAGTTCGACGCTAATTGCAAACCCAAGGACTCGATTCCCCTATTGATGGGGGAATTATGGTACGTTACATCAAATATATTGTATAATGGATTCGTAAAATTGCCAAATCTATTATTAATATAATGTTTTGAAATTTGATTAATGTTTAATAGTAATATAGAAACTGCCTTTGGCCACGCCTTACGTTTAGAAAAAGCTCCCGCATTTTTAGAGCTGCGTTTTTCTAGTTCTACGATTAAAAACATAATCTAGAAGTAGAAACAAAAAATGACGTGCATAAGTGTATTTACAGAATACCTACGTGATTAAATGATTTTGAATTTGAATTAATTGCTGCATCCTGGATGTCACAATTTTATTTATCGCCCACTTAACATAAAATCAATAATGACTTTTATTTTCCTCTGTCTGTTTTAGGATTTAAATTAGGTAAATTTTAGATCCCAGTGGTGTAGATCAGAGCTGGGAAAGCTTTTTACCATTAGAGGCCACATTTGCAGTAGGAAGATAGAAAATAAGTCCTCATGAGTTGGTTTAACTCTACAAATGCGATCGTATATATATAGTTTGTGCATAGTTTTATGGATTTCATATTATTATACAATAATAATTACATTATACAGATAATATACGAAAGAATTGTTACATAAAATAATTTAAAACTCGATAGAAGTTTTATTTAGTGGGATATTTGCATTTGTTTCTTGTTAGAAAGCATTTGAATATTTGGATTAAGCTTTGTAATGCGCGGTCTTAATTGATCCTTAAATGGGAAACGCAAATAACAAGCGGTTAACGGCGTACATGCTCTCGGAGACAGGGGTGGTGGTCACAGCATTTTGCCAGATATTTATGGGGTCCTGTTTAGCAGCAAAAAGAAATATGAGGATACTATCTTCCGCCAATTAAAATAATTCTATATCAACAGGAGCTTTGGATATATTTACTAAATGTGGTTTGATTACCAAGCCGTAGTGAGGTCATCAAAATCTGAAAATCTTTTATTGTACCGTATTATATATTACATTGATACCGTTTTTATTGAACTCTATAATATTTTTGATTGTTGTTGTATAAATTAAATTAATAACTCCAAATTTAGTTTTTATTGAGGCCGCTCAAATGTCTCATCGCTGCAGGATCTCTGGTATCGGTAAAATGCTTATGCGTCGTCACAAATGACGAGTTTACTAAAATCTCCTGGTTTATGTGAACAGTATCCCTGTTAAAACAATATCCCCGACTTATTTGAAAGACAGAAATTTATACGCGATGTTTGAAGTTAAAACTACATATTAATTACTCTTTGAAATTTTTTTGAAATTCGTATTGAAAAGTACAAATTCTTAAATGTTATATAATAATAACTGTGTAGATACAATTGTTGTTAATGAAAGAAGTGATTTGTGATAGGCTCATGTCGTGATCAACATTTTGATTTGACTTGTATAATTCTATTATTGTAATTTCGTATGTAAATATAATAGATATATAATTGTGAATCGTGTAGATTTAACAGCAGTAATTTTCTCTGCCTAAATGCAGGAGTTCAGGCCTCAAATACCCTATTATTTCTTAAATAGCGTCATGTAGTACCACAGCTCGCGGGCACGACGGGCAAGTCGGTTTTAAATGTTGGAATACGATCCATGAGCTTTCTAAATGTGCTTTTTAGTGTTCATCTCGGTTTCACGCCCACATGAATAGCGGCCATTGTTTTAATATCTGGTCGATATAAATTTGTATGACTCATTCGGATATATCACGTAGGCATTGGGTTTTAGGTCAACAAGTTGACGACTGCATCATATTGCATTTTCGGTATCAAAATGATGTAAGTTTTTTGTATAGAGTTGTAAAAATTATGATAAGCAAGTAGAGGAAAGTAAGAAGCGAAGGTAAAGTATATTATTTGTCATCTTATGTTACACTAGTAACGAGACATTTATTTTCTAAAATTATATTTAATCTTAACCAACAAATGTGTCTTAGTTAGTGTAAAATTTGGGTAATGTAAAAACTAAAAACACATTTTCAGAGTTAATTTCATTCTACTGATCTATTTCTATCGTGATCCTCGCAAGGTACGCAGGTCATAAATAAGGGTGAGTTTATATTACCCCGGTGCCCTAGTGAGTCACGACAAGATGCCGGGGATTTGGAGATCGCTAAGATTATTTTAATTAAAGTATGATTCATTGAGTTTTATTGCAAATATATTAATATTTCGGAGATTTAAATTATTGTATTCTGTGTTGCTAATAAAAAATTACTACGTTGAATAAAATTACCTGAACAACAGCAGGGAGCGATGCTTGACGAGTGTGTGGTAACTGAATAAAACAAACTTACAATATAAGTAGTTGTAGGTCTCAATGTTGTATTATAATGTTGCCACTATTTGTGTAGCTTATCTTCTGCATCACAGAAAATTGATT
>DWPT01002579.1:0-15939 GCA_018251895.1 Agathymus mariae mariae | reverse complement strand
GTTTACAAATTACAACCTAACCTCTTAAGTTTTCGATGTAATATAATCCGCCATTTGCAATTTTAACGCAACGCATATAACACCTCACAACCCGTTCCACTTGTGTTTATGATGCGAACGTCCACAAGCTAGTGGAACGGGAAAAATTATGTTCGTGAGCGCGGTCGTCGTGATCGCTTAGTGAAACGCGCCCATTGCAAACATTATTTGTGTTTTTAGTTCCATTCAGTGTCTTTGATATATCAAAAATTCATGAAAATAATTATTTTCTACACGATTATATTTTAAGTAGAACGTATTATTAATAAAAATAAAAATAATTCCAGAAAAACAAGAAATTTTTATATATAGACTTCATCACACATACCATTAGGTGGGATTTTTGTTTAGCATTAATTTATTTTATGTAAAAAAAAGTCTAATGAACGTATTTTCACCGTTTTAGTAATTTCATAGTAAAAGATGAACAACAATTTATTTGATAACTCGTATAACTACAACTATGTATTTTTATGGTACGATTCCGAAATTAATAATAATAATCCATAGAATATAAGATCAGGATCTATCTTGAGGTCAAGCCGTTGGATATCGTTGAACTCCATACCACCCAATTAAATCCCATTAGTAACGGACAAGGTGGTATGGTGCTTAAGCTTCGTTGCCACCATTCTAGTAAAATTCAACAGGAAAGTTCGGTTACATGTTAAAGTTACCCAGAAGAAATCACTTTTAAGCGATGAGGCTGTTCATTGTATTTGTACTTGCTTGTTTTTTTGCATAAAATAAGTTGTTTATATATTTGTTATATAGTTCCTGTAATATGCTTTGTGGTATACAAACAACAACAAGATTATTTACCGATTCCTTGCATAAAGCTATCACAAAATCTTGAGTTTACGCCTCTACCTCTGTAAAATGATAAAATTTTTAAGCTGCTCTGAATTTAAGAAGTCAGGACCAATTAGAGTATAGCGAATGCTATCTTGAATACTGATTGAACAGTAGTTCTAAAACTTTACTTTTTATGAACATTTAGATTAAAGTTGGAATTAAATTCTTCTCGTGGCCTTGACGTTCACTACGGTATGTGTTCATATAATATTTCGCGAGTCGCGTTGACCGGCCCGGCTCCGGTTACGATCAAAATGCCAATATAATGTACAAGTGCATTAAAGTATGGTAAGCGTCTATAATAAAAATGTCACGATTAAAACATTATCAATGACGATACTTAATGTTGTTTACTCACCGATTATTTGATGGAAATAGATCAGATGAAATGTATAATTAATACCTATTAAATTGGGTTATTCAAAATTAAATTCCCTAAGTGACTCTAAAAAAACTAATCAGTGCATTGTGCTGAGAACTAAGTAAAGAATCAGCCAGTCAGAAAGTGTTTCTATTATAATACTTCCATATGTCTTAAAAACTATTTTTGATGTGGAATACTTATTACTGATTGTGAGATATGTACATACGCATACATATGTAATCACGGAGCACGATTTCGTTTAAAATTTAAGTCAACTTACTGACATAGCTACATGTAACAATAATTTCATTGATATGTGAACATATAACAGAAAAGTGTTTAATCCGATATCATTAGAAATTCTAGAAACAGTCGACATGAAGTTGATACAAAATGTCGCAAAACTCAAACTTTGTAACTTTGTATTACGTACTCCGAGACGACAGAGATTGTAAAATATAAAAGAAAATACACCTGCCAGCCAATGTTATCGTGCAAAGTTATTATGTCTCATTACATAGTGCGAATAACATTTTTACATATCATAAAAAAAAATATGTGATAATTTACGGTATTAATCAAACAAATACATAACATATTTTTTGTTTTGGAAGAGGAACCTTCAAAACCGACGCCAGGTGACCACCCCGGTGACCTTCCTCAACGCTAAGTAGAGGAGTTTACGATCTCCATAGGAACACAACCAGACTCCCCTGAGAGTGATGCTATCGGGCTCTACTCGGGAGGGACAACATGTCCCGTCCCGCACCGTCCGATTTAATCGACGGTACGCGGCCACACATACCGGCGTCCTCCCCGGGATCGCTAGCCCTACGCTTCAAGCTCCCGCTCTCACCGCTCGTAGCCCTGGAAGTTCCTTTTAGTCGCCTCTTACGACAGGGGGGGATGTCATAGCTCGTATTCTGGTCTCGAGCTACGATTCCTAGGGTTCACAATGATATTTCCGATAATGCATATATACAGATTATACGCCTTAGTCTTATATTAATGAATAATCCATCTGTGACGTTGGAGCCTCTCATATGCACTTTCATTCGAAATATTTCAACATTTTAAGAGCTGTCCGTCAATGCAGGCGTAAAATTCACTTTGAAATTATCTAACTTTGCTTTATTATTTTCAGATTAATAAACAAGTTAAGCCGTTGTTGATCATGAGCCGTATCCATTCACTTAGATTGATTGATTTGTGTTACATGTTTTCAAATTCGTTGTATTTAAGTAGATAAATCTGAACGGTAGGTCAGATTTTAAAAATCATGGCCTTGCTTATTCATAATCACGTCAGATACAGATTCCACAAATGTCAAATATGTCATATATATTAAAATGATATCACGTATAAAGTATAAATCTCAGAATGGATATAGTCTTCAACCTTGAATTGTCTTCAATGATATCGTAAATCAGACCAATAAATAGTTTCCTAATCGATGAGGCTGAACTAAATGAGACTAGACTAAGTGGGGCACGAAGTCTTGTAAGGCACGGTTGAAATGGAAGACAATACGATTGCGGCAAACATCTGTCATCTCATCTCCGACGTCTAGTTTCTTAGTAACATATCTCAGATTGAGCTAGAGTCAAGAAAGAAAATAATTATGTTTACATAATATCACCTACAATAAATTACCCCGATATGCTGAAGTAACATTCACCAAAGTCAATTTTGTCGACAAAAACTTTTCACCAAGAAAATTTGATGATATACTCGTAAATGCGATGTTATATAACAAAATTACAAAGTCAGATACCTAGCTGTTAATGAGATCCATTATTTATGTCCAGCAAACCGAGGACTGAGTCATGCTCCATATCCTCGTATAGACAAAGGAAGTCTTTGCCCAGATATACTTGAATCCTGTTTCTTAACTGTGCATAATATCCTTTACAAAGGTAGGTCAGTATATGCTAAAACTTAATTGTCACTATTATACGAGTAGTTCGAAATCTCATTGTTTCCAAAGTTAAGAAACTAACTAGTTCTTGTAGTAAGTATCCTATGAACAAAAATTATGTTTAACCTATTTTATATTTCTTTCGGCGATATGTACGGAGGAACTGATAAACATTGGGACGAAAAGTTCTCGAGTGTCTTCAACGCATCGTCGGAAGTACACAGCTCAGCCTCTGATCAGTTATCTAATGTTCTGAAGGGAGTAACGGGGAGCCGTTAGATGCAGATGCGCCAGTCAAAGTAACACCTTGTCAAACTGTGTATATCTAAAAGCCGACGGACGAATTTCATTATAATCATAGGACTACAATCAGTTTTTACTACCTTTTTTAAATCTTGGCAACATTCTTTTAATTATACAAGTAAATATTTTAACAAAAACATCCTACTTAAATTTGAATAAGGTGAATTTTCTTAGTTTCATCTCTTAATTTTCACCTTTACTTTACTTCAAATTTAAGTGGGACCAAACGGGAAGTATATATCCAAACCTATTAAAAATTGAAAAATATCTAAAACTGACTCAAAAAGTATATACAAACGAACTGAGAGCTTTCTCCTTTTTTAATTTCAGTTATAAATATAAGTAAAGTGCCAATATAATATTCATACTGTTCGTAAATATAACATGCAAATAAATGCAGAGTATGTTACGTAACTATTTTGAATCTCGTTATGTTATTACATAAATGTTTCTCCCAGTCACGTTATCTTTATAGACATATATGGAATTAATTTATGATAGATTAGATTTTTGCCTTATATTGGAACTATTAGGAAAAAAATCTTGTCCATTTGGAGGCAAATCGCATAATTAAGCAAGAAGGATGTTGCATTATTTGTTTTATAATTATTAACATTCCTGACTTAATCATTAAATTATACATACAGTAGATTATATCAACATTCACATATTTTTTTATACATTATAAAAAATGTAGCGTATCTGTCCTTGTATATCTACAGAAAAACTTAGGTCAACTTCCTTTCATTACCGTTTAAAACTTTATTGAATCTGTTACACGTATTGTTATAAAAAGTTGTAATCATTTTAATTAAATATATTACAGGAATTGATTTAAAAATTACATTACAAACTAAAAAAATATACATTAATTATTATATTATATATTGGACGTAGGAAAGAATTCACAAAATTAATTTAAATGTATCTACTAATGCATTTAATAATACAGTGGGTACATAAGTCATATACGTCAATTATTTGGATCGACTTTCAACAAGTCGACTCATTTATTTAGTACTGTACTTATTTACTTCGTGCTTCAACAGAAAACCGTCAATGAGCTGTTCTTTCGTCTTCGGTCATTATTTGTATACATAAGTTAGAAACAAACTACATAAATAATTTATCAAATTAAATGGACAGTTCAAACCTATTTTCTGTATGATTTCCTATTTCTTTATATCTATACATGTAATAAAATCTTAATTGATCGCTTTCTGTACAAGAAGGATATATGAGAAAAACTTAGAGACCATTAGCTCAACAGAACACAAAACAATAGTTGCTAAAATTTTTGTCTGTTTGTCTTTGCGTTTGTGATCTCAAATCTTAGATATGGTCTAATCGATTTCATTATGGTTTTATTAATATATTACATTAAACATCACTTAATACTTAAAGTTCGTTTCATCGCAATCCGTCCATAAATAAATAAAAAGTTATAAATTAATAAGTTTCTGATTCATACATCGAGAAAAAGCCCAATACTTAAACATGCTGGTGCTTGTATTTTTTTTGTATGATGTAAATCGATCCGCCAATATCATGTCCAAAATCCGGTCTGGGCATATTATAATCGTAGCCTAATGAATTCTTTCGTACGAGTTTAACCAACCAACCAACTTCTAGATAAATCAATTGTGTGGGATGTTCAAGATGAAACGTTCCTGGATATTTCAATACAGAAGAAGCGTGCTTAGTAAAATTACACTTACCACATTTAAACAGTTTGACAATATTGCCAAAGTAAAGCATGTTTGGCGGTTAAAGTTTTTCTTCCGACGTAATAGGTGATAGAGCACTCTAAACTCTTACACTGCGTTAAAAGTTAAATGAACAACAAGATTTATAAATAAACAATTCACAAAAATTCAACATCAATTTTGTTATCGTTAACACATATAATAATATTGCTATTTATTTAAAATCGGAATATGAAAAAATTAAACGTTAAAACCACTCATATTTCAATCATACTTGACATATAAATATATTGCTTGTATTTTGTTTCATAATCAAAGAATATTTTTATTGCTTCTCCTTGACATCTTTTCTCTAATGCAGAAAAACAAAGATATTGGGGATGCTATTACTGAAAGCAATTTTTATTTATTACAATTAAACATTTTCTAGCTGTTTAAAGTTAAGATATTTCTTTATAAAAAGACCATGATTTTTTTTTAATTTAATTATATTTTAACTTTTCCCCTTCTTAATTAAAACTAAATAACTAATAATTGCGTCTATTATTCGAAGCTAACGTCGAAACGGTATATTTCTTTCTTTCCACGCAAGGAAGTAAAGAAATACTCACCTAAAATTTCAATGAACCATAACCGATACTCTGCATAGCAATAATTTACCTCAATCTTGCACGAAATATCCTTCGTAAGCAAAGTGTCTGTATAAATTTTCTAACGTATGCTAACGAAAAGGGAGACCTCTATTTTTCTCTTTCGCGAGCGCAAGAGTGGAGTAACCAAACGACGAACGCGAGGTCTCCCAACCGAACCACCTAGAGCAGCAAGTCTCGTAAGTAAAAGTAACTTCAAACAATACCTTGGCGGCGCTTGCGCGCTGCGTACGTCAGTTTTGCCAACTCCTACCGCGCGACTACAAATACTTGATCGGATTTTCGGGAGCCGAAATTCAGTTAGTGTCGTTTTCCGAATACTACATTGATCGTGACCTTCGAACGTTTCACGTACGGATATAATTGCTACAAAGTGTGTTTTATCGAGACATTGTGATTAAATTTCTTGACGTTCTAAAAGTTCAATAACGTTAATGAGAATTTAAATATTTTACAGTTTATATAACGAAAGTTTTGGATGTAACGCTCACATGAACGTAAGTTATTTATATTACTAGACTGTTTGCTAAGCAGTGTTTATGTTACCTTGGATTATCCTCGTCGGTTCACTTTTCGATCGCTTACCGTATCTTGTTTATTATGTATACACACGTCGGCGGGTTTGAGCGTTTATAAGTGTAAGGGATTAAGTATTCATTATTCGATTTCATTCGCACTCAACAGCCGATAAATGAGGTGATGAAAGTGGAAGTCGGTTTTCCGGCGGTGAGTGGTCACCGGGCCAGTCGGTGAGCGAATGATAAATGTGGTCAAGTCGAATCTTCGAACTAGTTTGTATTATAATGGACACGTGTTGATGATTATAATAACATTATATCATAGTTGACGCTTTGCTTTTGATATTAATAATGCCAAACATTTTTCTTTTATAAGCCTATATAAATATTATAATACAAAAATTCTATTTTAGAAGGAAATTATAATTGTTACAATTTCAATGAGACTTTGTTATACCATATTAATATGTATTTTATTTCTTCATAATGTGAATAAGATAGTTAATCCAGTGATTGTATTTAATACACACTAGAATTAATTTGCGCCTCGCTTGGTTGTCTTGTTTTCGTAATAGTAAAACCTGTCCATAGTTCTGCTAATTTAGAAGACAACTAACACGCTGTATCTCAAGAACCAATAACATATTAGTCAAGAAGATGTGAAATACATCAGATTACTAACTGTCAGTAAGTGAAGAACTTACAAAGTGATCTATCGATTGTTATCGAACTAAATGCTGACACTGTTGCGACATTATTTTTATTCATTTGGGCAGTACTGTCACATCACCCAAAAAGATATTGAACAACACAAATTGTTATAATACGTATGGTGTAATTTTACAATGCACTTACACTAACTGAACAAATTCAAAATCATGTGATAATGAATGTATTTTTTTATTAAAAATGTATTTTGTACGGATGCTATGTACGCTATGTTTTGCATATACTACCGTTTCGAAAAGATAATTTCATCGAGAAAAAGAAACGGCGAAAGAAATTCCTTAGCACATCTTTTAAATCAACATATCGACGGATGAAGGCTATTTGGTTTAAGCCACATTTTGGTCTATATTGAGTTCCAACTTAGCAAAGATTTCTGCGTCGAATGAACCCAGATTTCTTCAAAACGGAGCACTTCTTGGGCGTTTAAAAGAATACACTTTTAGGGTGCTTTGCAAAGTGGCAGTGTATTTTTTTGCGTTAGTGTATTTGAACCATATAATAATATAAATATCTTATATGTAAGCCAATTTGCCTTTCCCGCATAAATAGTTTTCATTAATCCTATTGTTTTGAGATGTAACAGAAATAATTTTAACTTACACCATTTGATACACGGTGTGAAGTCGCTGCATCCTATTTTAATATCAATTGGCAGTTGAGAAAAATAGCTTGCTACTATTCATTTCGGACTACATAACACATATTTTTTTGGTTTATTCTGAAAATGTACTGGAAAACTGCTATATTTTTTTCCGTTGCTAATTATTATATGAAGTCAATTAAGTCCTTTTTACTCCAATAAATAGGGTTTTTAAGGCAATTTACATTGAACTACCATTATCTTTGTAATTATAAGTCGATTTTACTTACACCAAGTAAAAACTGCACGTTTTTAAATTAATTTCAATAACGTATATTCCATTCAAATAGATTAAGTAGTTGTTTCGTTATGAAATTTTGTCGAAAATTTTTAAGCTCTTTCATGTAAATTTAAAAAAAAATGTCGCTTGAAATAAATAAACTTTCACCCCTCGATATGACAATTACAACAAAAATTTATTTAAATTTTAACTTCCAAGGAATCAGTCGCGCCACCTTTTTTTCTATTTTTTTTTTCGTGCTTTTCACAACCTAGTTAGAGATACACACTCACAAACAATAGAAATAGCATCAACCTTTTTATCACTTCAATCATTACAAAAAATCCTTTAACACAGTGAAATATACACAAACAACAATAAATATAGCTTAAAAATTATTAATTTTCCAATTTTTAAAATAATCCGCCTAAAGATCCTCAATGGCTACCAAAAAAAATCAACAAATAAAAAAATCTATTGAAAAACAGTAAAAAAAGGGGTACAAAGTTTTATCTCCACGTATTTATAAAGATATATAAACATTGCTAGGTTAATTGCTACTATTGCTGAATGTAAAAATATTGTAATTAACATTAAAATTTTTATACATAACTTTTTAGTGTTACAATTAGCAATAATATCAATTCAATCTATTTACCATAATGAAGATGAGTTTAACGTTGGAGCACGTGTTGGATTTTTAGGTATGGCAGTATGAATTATCATTTAATTTACTGCTGTCGACATAAAGAGGAATTTTTATCCTCAACTTCCGTTGAGCTTGTTGAATAATAGATGGTTTAACTGGCCAATTAAGAGGCCACCAGACACCATAACGCAAACCTTAATCTTGATAGTAGGTACTCAAATATTACAGTAGGGTGTTAATTGCAATGTCAAACAGCCAGTTAATAACTGGACTATTGCTTTATTCTTGGTTCGCAACGCGTCGGTAACGCTTCCAGTGTCGCAGATGTGCGTGGGCGCCCGTAGTCTCATACCATCACATAGCCCAACTATTCAATCACCGCATGCAAACAAAAACAAGAAGGTTTTTTCACTAGAGGTTTCTTACTATGCAGGTAAGTTGATGCGGCGCTTCTTCGGCCTGAACGTTTCTATATTTATTATTAAAGATAATAAATTGTTGTAATTATGATCAATATCAAGCCACCTCAGCGGAACAAAATATGCACTGCTAATGTCAAAATAAAATAACCACTAGATCCATTAAGACATTTTGAAGCATGCCTGTTAAAGTTATGTTGTAAGATAATTAACAGGTACATAAATAGTATATTTCTTTTTGTAATAGAGTAATTCAGTAATGTTTTATGAAATTGCATTTTTTATAAAAAAAAATCAAATTCAAATTTCAAGTTAAGAATTTTAGAGTTTTCAAATTGGTGTATTTATAACATCTCGTAATTGGTTTCTGTTAAAACAGATCGACTTTCTATTTTGCCAATAATATGTATAGATTGACAGAGATTAACTCCAAAATGTAACGATTACGGAACCTTATAAACTTATTTATCTGAACTGACTCAACACGCAGGCCACATAACCGCGATATGCTTACTACTCCTACGGGATTTAAATGATAGTAGATGTGGAAAGTGAGCCTCATTAAACACCTACCATATATTTTGCTCACGAATTACGTATGCGTGACATTTTGCTTTCTCCTCTCTGATTTTAAATGCATAAAACGAAGTTACGCACGGCACATTCAAATGTACATCCAAAAATAAATTATTTACTATTGAAAAAAGCTATTTGGAAAAACAACTCTAACGATTTTTATACTCTGTCTGAGTTGAAGTCGCAAAAACAACACCATATAGATAACATAATATACGTATAAGCACACGGCCCTCATACAGACCAAAGTCCAGAAATTTAAACCAATTTACCGGATTTTTTCACCCCTCGCTCATCTATTTCCTTTTCAAATTTACTTATTACAATTTAAAAATTGATATAATTTCAAATACTTTGCTTACAATTATGTAAAACTCGAAAATGTTACCAGTTTTTGTACGATCTATAAAGTTACATAAAAATCGCCTTAATTAATGGATAAGATAAAACTCTGAAGAAATTTTGATTGCAGTCTAGATCTAACTTCCATACATTAATTAATAAGAGTGATTAATGAGTAAGCCTAGAATTAAACTCTTCTTCCCCAAACTTTCTTGCAAAAACCTTACGTTTTTGTTATAAATATCATATTTAAAGAATGATCACAGCAATATTTACAATTTACACCAGTTTAAACTCAATTATTTAGTGAAGGAGATAACTTAAAATACATAATATATAGACGTATAGTCAGTGCCCCTTATACGGATACCAAAAATAAGTAAAACTGGTACAAAACATGAACATACACAAAAATTTGCAACAATAACATACACAAACTAACTAAATTATTTAGCAGATGAAATTTTAATTAATCGATGAGGTTTATTTCTGTTGAAGTTATGTATCTTTTGTACGACATACTGGTATAATGACGGCAACTGGGCTAAAGTAACGGCTGACTTTATTAACTTAATATTTTTAAGCACTTCCATTTAACAAAAACAAAACACTCACTCGCCATTAATAAAGTTAATGAATAAATTTTTATTTAGGATTTGTTGCGTAATTTGTACGATACCTCCCACGTTATAGATCTAAATAAAATTTACTACTCGGTAATCTGTGACAAACCCGAATTTCACGGATCGGACTTGGCCCATTTTACAGCATCTCGTTTGCGCAAACTCACAAAGGTAAAAACTGCAAACTTTTTTATTGTCAACTTTGAACTGTGAACTCAATGCAATAATTATTTGCCAAAAATAATAAATCTTAATCTGTGACTTTTTGCAATTGCAACAAAGCAAACGTTTTCATAGAACACAATTCGAAGCCGCAAAATTGAAAAAAAAAAAAAATAACACCGAGATGAGTCGTTTTGTAAATTGTACTGGAGACAATTAACAGTTTCATATTAAAATAATATTATTATTTTCGTAATTATATTTGTAAGATATATACTTCATATTATTATTATATTTATCTAGACACACCAGTCCTTCACTGAATCAGAGGCAATACCTTAAGTAATTTGGCTTTGTTGAAATAACTTTAAAAAAATATTAATGTTATTAATGTAAAAACGTACTATCGTCCTACTAGTTTTTTGTGTAACAGAATTTAGTACTCGAATTATGAGATTATTCTATTAAATGGTCTCTAAAAATGACCATTATTTAACGTTACAAAAAAACATATTCTTCAGAAATGTGTTTAAAACATGAACAGTGTTCATTTAAGTCTTATTAAAATTGAAAGAACCAATCAAAGTGAACGGTATGATCATAACTTACCAACCTTACGTAATTTGTACTTTTTTACACAACTTTATTTAAGTGCAATATTGTGCTATCCGAGAAAATTGATAAATATTTAATGACTCTTAACATGAATCACTATAAAACCGAAAAGAACAATTAAATTCCATTGTAATTTTGGAATACAATTTCTAACCTCAAATGGAAATTCTATTTATACAAGAACATCTTTTATCCTTGGCTTGTGTTGGAAGCATTTGCAGACGACTTATATAAATTTAGTGAAAATAAACTTTAGTTAGCATCAACTAAACGAGCGTTGTTTAAAACTCGCGTAATCGTAGTCCGATCACGGATTTGCAACGGCACGGCATTCTTCGTTTCGTATTATATGAGAATAAGACAATCTTCTGCCATAAAACGGCATACTTTACTTCGTTTCTATCTCTTATATTAATTAACTGTCTTAATGATCACAATAATATTTAATAACAGAGCACGTAATAAAATAAATCGTTTATTACATTTGCCCCTTGTGTCTTTTGTATCCATATGTTTTATGAGTCGTCATTGTATAATATCGGTTCATAAAACCTGTTACCGGTTAATTAGGTTAACGATTATAATTGCAATCTTTTAGGAAGTATATAATTTTAATGCTACTCTAACGGGTTTTAATGAGAGGATGGATTTTTGTTTTTTTTTTTATAGTCGCGGCTGACCATTAGCGTGTCGCAACCTATAAACGCGCACTCGCGACTCGCTTCACCGAACACTTTCCAACGACCCCACTGTGTACAGAAAGTCTGCACCATTTTATATTGCCAACTCAAAAAATGCAACCTTGTAGTTCGATTTCCAACATAACTGCTTGGCTTATAACGTAAATAATTTTAATATTTTAAACTAACCTTTTAACAACAGTTAGGTACTAATAATGGAATTGTGAAATATCTGAATAGGGTACCTAATCAATTGAGGTCACGCATACGCATACGCAAAAAAATTGTTTTGCCGAGATAGTGGCATAGCTACATTATTAGACTGGTAATTTAGACCAGATATTAGTAATTCTATATTTATAAACCAAAAATGATTAAATCAAGTATCTTACTGACTTCCAAACCCGCTAATTATCTCTGAAAAATTGCTAAAAATAGTAATATTAAACTACTTATTTTTATATTCATTTCATCGGAAAAATTCTTAGATCGCAGTAAAGATCTATACATACAGAAAAGGTATTTCAAGGTCAGTATCGCCTTGGCTGCTTTCCAGATGCAAACAACAGCTGATTCCTGCTGTAAGAAAAGCTGCGCTAACGATTTCCGCAGTAATCTTATAAATTTATTAAAACGATATATAAATCTCTTAAAAATAAGTGTTTTTAAATTCTTTAAGACCGACGTCGTGTTGACAATATTTGAATATTTTGTTACAATTTGTTTTTCATTTAATTATACTCGATAGTACAGAAGCTTGCTTTCTTGCACCATGTTTAGTTCTTTAGTTGATAGAGTTATTAATTTATCGAGAAACCTCGAGTTTAAGAACATTGTGAATTAACAATTATTTAACATGAATTTGATTCGATTAATCATTTTAATTTTAAATCTTTCTGTTTCTATTATTATGTCTACAGTGAAATAATAAATGATTTTATTATTTTGTCTTAATTATTTAATATATCCTAAACGAATGCTATATTCATGTAAGTAGGCATTACATAGGACCGGAAATTATTATAAACGATTAATGATGATAGTATGCAGAGATAAAATAAGTGTCATTATTATTTGTTTCCTTTGTTTTTTAAATGGGTGCTATTCAAAAGGGTACGGCAGAATGGTGGTAAGTAGTTCACTACTGCATCACATAGCATACTTGTAACATTACGCTCATTTGAAAACCAGCTTTGTTTGCATTAGTCTAAAAAAACGCATAGTTTGCGCTCCAATAATTTTTATTTCTTAAGGAAGTCCTATGCTCTACTCATATTTGCATTACGATAGTGCAATACGTATTTCCCTGTCAGCAATTGGACAATGAGGTGTTTCGACAGATGCTTAGAATGCTAGTAGCACGTCGGCCTCTGACAGCCTATGTTTGATGAGCTTGACGCGCTGCAACCTTCACATTTATATCATACGATTACATTACATTCATCATTCAATCATATCAATAAATATGGGGAATTGTCTACACATCAAAGAGTTGAGTAAAATTTGTAGAATAAGATGTGCGACATCATATGTACCTCAACCTATCCGTAGGACAAGGTACCGCCTGCATATTTTTCACCGGAAAAGTGGGATATTGAGGTAAAGTGTTACTTTAATATTTTTTGTTCCTAATTGTTATTTATTCATCTGTATATTATCTTATCAATTTTAACATTAATTTGAAACTATCATTAACTATAGATTGTTATCAAAAGTTGTTCTTTGCGGAGTCTACTAATATTTATTTTTTAAAGATTGAGAATTTTTTTATTGATTCAATTAGCAAAACAAAAAAGACAAAACACAATTATAAAAACTATTTGTACAAGTTAATACATACAATAAACTTCCTATGTGTGGGTCGATTTGTATCTTTGGGTCTTTAATGATATTTCTTTAAGTGGAGCTTCATACGCAAGACATACATTTTGATAAGTCTTATACTATCACATTAGCTAAGGTACAGCTGAGTGAAATCTAATAAGCAGGGTACACGACATTCCTTTATGCAATCTTTAACCACTCTCACCAAGGTACTGAGTGAAGTCGCTAAGTTCATCATTATTCCTTATTTTCGTTAGTGAGCTTTGTAAAATGTCAGTTGCAGGAATGGACCTATTAATGCTTGCAGATGACACGGTTCTCCTTTTCCACAATAAGTGGATAATAAACAAGTAGTTCAAACAGATTATGTATATTACATAATCAGACGCAGAATTTAGACGCAACAGTGGACTCAATTAATTGGAAGTGCCATATTGATAATCTGTCTAAGAGAGTTAGGAAACTTATATATATTTTCAAAAAAGTAGGTTTTGTTGCACGCAGTAAGCTGCTAATGCAAACATATATAACTTACAGAACACACTTCTTAAATTGAACCATATTTTTCTTATATGGGAGAAGACGCTGCTTCTTAAAACACCGTTTTAACCACCTCGGGGACCAGAAGACTCACAAACACAAATATCATATACTTACGTGTTGTTATTTAATATTATTATTGTTATCTTCAGTAGATGTTTACCTCTCATGCCGATTCTGCTAGACAATTTTTTGGATACCTATCCACAATTATTTCCAATTCGAGTAGAATTGAAAATCAAAAAAGTTTTAACCTACATTTGTGAACAATGCAATGGCTATTGAACTAACTGGGACATATTGTTTGGCAACACTAAATACGCTTTTCAATCCATATAAAAAAAAAAAAAAACAGAATAACAATAATTCAATGCGAAATGTTATTTTTCTTTGCAATAAAGCAATCAATAATGTGACTTCAATAAAATTCTCAGTTCTTTTATAGTTATGTACAATCAGCAGAACCTATCTTGTATTTACGTAAATCGTTACAGATTTTGATTAACGTACTTTCATAATAATTTGAGAGTAGTTTTAAAGGTATCTACGATTGTCTATGCGAATGGAATAAAATTGTTTTTTTATTACGTAACTACCGTGTTCAAATTAATATTTATTATCATATAAGTGCATATCCGAAAGTGTATCAGTGCCGTTAAAATCTATACTTATAACAAATTCATAATGGGGTCGAATCTGTACGTCGAATATTATATTATCAACACTAATGAGTACTGTTTTTTTTAGATCATGTTTTGATATGCGAAACTTTAAACAATATTTAATTAATCTTTTCATTTATACTATGTATCTTGACCGCCCTCTATAAGAGTTAAATAACGTAATAAAATAATATTGATATAGAAATAAACACTTTTGATGAATTGATTACTTCCAAAATATTTATATTTAACTATATATGTCAGGCTTAGTTTTAATGCAATAATAGATTTAAGCTTTTTCCACAATCTTTTGAAATACGGTAAAGTCATTCTACTTTTCAAATGAGGTGATAAAATTGACCTTAATATTTACAGTCCGGTTTCTACATTACCTAGATTTAGTGAGATCTTTGCAAAGAGTATGTTAAATGAAACAGTTACGCATTTCAACATTAAATAAATTACTCCACCCTGAGTATCACGTCTTTATTTGAGATCTAACAAAAATACATATACAATGTATTGATGGTGTTGAGTATGAAATATTGCTGTTTAAACTTCATCATTACGGTGAACAAAATACGGCATATAATTTGAATTACAAGATACAAAGGTTAATAAAAAAATCCAAGGTCACCGGCTGCCGGGGTCACCGGTTTTACACGCAGGACTCGATGTTGGTTCCTTTTGATTTTCGGGTATAGTATTTAAAAAAAATATGCGAGTTTTGCCCTGTTTATCGTTGACGTTATAATAAGGTATTATTAAAGATGAAAAGCTTTTTTGTAATAATTGTATATAAGTTATTTTAAATAACCTTAATTTTACATATCCATCCATCCATCCATCAGCCTTTGGAGGTCCACTGCTGGACATAGGCCTCCCCTAACTTGCGCCACTCTGAC
>DWPT01002578.1:0-15940 GCA_018251895.1 Agathymus mariae mariae | reverse complement strand
CTCGTTATATTTGTTAAAATCGAAATTACAAAATAATTTTAACTTATAATATGTTAATAAATAAACAAAATGTGTGGTTGATTGAGTCATTTAAAGTAGTAATTAACCAATAAAGGGTCTACCAAAACCACAAATAAATTGATAACATTTGGTACTTTGTGATAATGAAGATAAAATATTTGATATTTTTTTTACAATATTGGTACAGATGTTAATGGAGCGTCACATTGCCATAAAAATCTACAAACTGAAATCTCAAGAGTTATACAGTTTTTTTATATTACTCTACGATTATTGTCCACTTTAGTCTTTTGCTGGATACAGTTTGCTTTGACTTAGACTGAGAAGGTCTATTATTATCTATGTGTTAAGTTTATTTTATACCTTTACAATAATACACAGATAAGAAAGTCTGTGTAATCGTTTAATATGAGTTCCGGCGGCAAACCAATTTGTCAATATTCACGGTATATAGGCAGAATATTGAATTGTTGCTTTGATCTCATAAGTGAACATGTAAAAGTCCAGAGTATAACGCTGATAATATCAAACAAAAAACCTATTATGCTTCTGCAGGCCTGATTTTGTATCATAGTAAGTGCTCAATAAAAATGACATAAAATCAATTAAAATGAACTGTAAAATTTTATTATACTCGTACCTGAGACAAACGTGTAACAAGTTGTAAGTATATAATAAGCAATTTATACTCATAATAATATCTGAAGGGCAATTTCATTTATAAAATGTGCTGCAGTAAACTTACCACTGGATTCAGTTTCACCTTCGTTTCCTTCATCACCATCCGATTCTGTCTCGTCGTCTGTTTCGCCAAAACACTGAGACGACTCGACACCTTCACCCTCATTGCCTTCGTTAGGATTTATACCCAACTCGCAACATTTTTTATAGTGCGCTTTGCTTTTCATGTGTTTGGTTAAATTGCCCTTCGTTTTGAAACTGCAATGTCAAGTAATTAATTTTAAATTAATGAAATACGCTTAAAAGATGCCTAGTTTTTTTTTTTTTTAACAATGTGTATTTTACCTAAAAGCACAATGCACACATGTGTATGGCCGTACATCTGTATGGGTCCTTATATGTTTTTTTAACATGGATGGTTTCTTGCATCGAATTCCACATTCCGAACATACATAACGACCTCGACCACGTCCACGGACGTAGGTATACTCCTCGTTGCTTTCAAACCCTCCAGTCAGTTCTTTTTTTGGAGTGTTTGTATTGTCATGGGGGCTCATTTTGGAGTCTTCTGCCTTTTTAGCATCTACTGGTGATAACACCTAGAAAGCGATAAAATGTAACATTATTATAATTGAGCAGTATGAGTAAAATTATCCCAATAACCAGGAACGTTTTAAACTGTGACACAATTGTTATATTATTTAGAAAATTGACACAGTAACGCAAAATATCTCCAACATCAACGGCTGCGACTTGTACCAAGAAGGCACAAAAATGTTCCCATTTTAAAGTCATTATAATGTCTATTAATGAGCAATATCCAGCCTTGTTGTGAAGCCCAATGAAACGTACAATGCGTTACACCACAATAAAAACTAGTATGCCATTATTTTATTCATCAATATTAATCTTAATGAAAATTCTATAAACATCGTTTTATTTTTTTAACGTTATATATCTCTATTTAGATTTAAACTAAACCGTAATGGCTAATATACAATATTCACATCGTTGAAGCCTCACAAACCCTGTATGAATTTGGTAAATTACATAAAACCTGTACAATGTTAATCCGTATTAGAGCTGCACTGTTCATAATAATCTTTCGTTTGTAGCTTGCTATCCTTGTTAATCTAACAACTATATATATTCGAAGCAACATCGGCAGTAAGATATAATACCTGTTTATTCTCCTTTGCATTTTTATTCCATTGCGATGAATGAGTAAATATAAGATCCTGTTTGATTACAGAGACGGCCACGTTCTGCGGTCGATGACGTGAGTCATACAGAGACATCGCAGACGATGCTGACAATCCCAGCGGGTCTGGCGTCAGCTCTGATAATAACTGTAAACATATTCATGCATTCATGTCACAATCACAATTCAGCATTGTAATATTACTGTACATTAGTGAAGTTTCCTCTATTTACCTGCCAATTGCTGTACATAGACAGAAAATGTTGATTGGGAACATAGGTTGGCTGTGGGCGATTAATAGTGCAATAAAATACTTTAGTAGAGCATTTTAGGCCTAAGTATGTGTAGGCATTTCCATTTAAATATAGTTGACCGTAAGCCTTAGCTGGGCGTGGCGTTTCAGGCGATACTAACGGCATTGTATTAGCGTTCGGTGTTATTCCATGGTGTCTCTTCGGCGTAAATGTCCCAGGTTTAAGAGGCAAGGTTGACGGTCGCAGGAATTTTGGTTTCCTTTCCTCTATGTTCGAATTTGCCGTTACATTTTTCTGAAAGTACAATGTTTCTGATCTTTCATTTGCAACTAAAGTATGGTCGGTTTCTTGCGCATTAGAATTTTTCTGAACTTCCGTCGAACTTTGTATCTGATTATTATAAATTTCAGTTTTAGTTATCAAGTTTTCAAAATTAAAATTTCGCATATCATTGACTTCTGCTTTCATATCCATATTTTTAGATGAATACTGATTATTATATTCTTTAGCCTTTTTATTTGTCAAGTAGTTTGTATTTTCTTTTAATACGGGAGTTCTAGGAAAACCTTCAGGTCCCCTTTTTAGTAATCCATCTTGCTTGCCAATTGATGTACGTAAAATGTTTGATGTATATGTAACTTGCTCATCTACGTTTTTTATTTTAATTGTAGGCAGGACCAAAGCATGATGCATTTCTGTATTATTTCTATCTCTATTTTGAATAAATTTATCAGATTCTATATGAGATAACTTTATATTAGGACTTGAACCATTGTAAGTTCTTTCAAAAGTAGACACGACTGGATTTTTCCCAGCAGGACTTTTGACAGTCAAGTCATCTTGAATAGTTTCAGTAGGTGTTTGTAAAGAAATTTTATGTAGCTCCCCATTTAATGACTTCGTCGGCATATTTGTATTTCCAACGAAAACTGCTTGTGTATTTGGACCTGGAATGCCTGGAACGTGTGGAATTAGTTTACCTCCATGTAATATTGTAGTAGCGCCATTGGGTGATGACGATGGGCTGAGAGGAGGTAAAGTTAGAGGATTATATGCTGTTATAGCGCTAAGGGGTGGAAATTGGAAGTGAGTTATATCATGAATATTGAGCAAGTTTTGAGCAGTTGACGAAGGCATGGTAATTCTAGGAGTTTGTGGTTGTGACGTACTAATTATTTCTTTTGGCGTAGGTGGATTGTGAACAATTGTTCCTCCAGAATGTAATCCTGATCTCACAACGACACTACTTGCTTCAGAGTCGCTTGCAAATTTTGAAGGAGAAAGATTTTGTTGCACCATTATGGGTGACAGTTGATTTTTGCTCGGCTCTATTCGTAATGTAGTAGTGCTTCCTGAATGGTCTAATATTTTTACTTCTCCCCCAAACATTTGAAGAGAAGTAGAACTGTGTCTCATATGTTGAGATATTTCCTCGATCGAACGCAGTGCTATTTGATTTGTCTCCAGACACCTTATTTTTGGATGTGAATATAAATCTCCAGAACGCGGCGAAGAGTTTTCTAAAATGCCTGGGCTGCTGTACGCATCTGACGTACTATCAATTCTTCGTTTTGGGCTAGACTGTTTCGTTCGTAAATTGCAATTTTCTGAAAACTCTGTAATTTTTCTGTTGATATCTGACGACCCTCTTGTATCTACTAGTCGAGTGTTGCCAAGTAACGGTCCTGGAGATGGTAAGGGTGCTACTACATCATTATATTCAGATTTTGTTATAATAAGATTACCTGGCTTTGTTTTTGAAGACTGCATTTTTGTACAAACGTTTAGTTTCGTAGCAGTACTAACTGGAGTTTCCGGCAATCGAACATTGATGGAATTACTTCGCATGAATACATTTTCAGCTCTTGTAGAATTTTTTATTTCTTTATGTAAAATGTGTACTGGTGCTGCACTATTAGTAGTACATCCTTTACAGTAATACATTCTATGTATTTCATAATTGTCAGCACTTCGAAATATAATTTGACACAAAGGGCATACATAGAAAGGCCCGAGCCCATCCAACAATTCATTCGTAGTAGTAGATAAACCATTCGATTTATTTTTTAATAACAGATCCTTAATAATAGACCCTTCTGGATTCAATGGGTGTTTTTGTTCTTCAAAATGAGTAAAACTTTCAGAATGTGATCGTTTTCTGAATGAGCTGTCAGCTTCATTATTATGTTTAGTTAAATTTAATGGTATTACGTCTGATTTCAATTCATTTTCAGACATAAATTGTTTACTCTCAGCAATTTGCTTAATTTTTCCATATTTTTTTTGCAAAGGTGTCTCTATAACATCAACAATGGCCTCATTATCTGATATAATTTTAGAGATATGTTCCGTAAGAAAGTCAGCATTCGGTGAAATCGTTTTCTTTATCTTATCTTTTTCGTCAGCTCCTTGATAAAACGCTGCTCTGAACTTGGGCTTATATATAGTTTTTGATTTACTGTTGTCATTTAATATGAAATGAGTATTAACCGAAGATACGCTATCGTTTGTTAATTCAGGAGAAGAAAATTCATGAGATCGAGTATTTTCAAGACGAACGATTGAAGCATCTGATCCTGTATCAGAAAGAGAGGTGGGTGGTATGGATGTATCACTTTCAGATCCACCAGATAAATCATCATCATTAATTGCAGTAGATGCATCAGGTCCTTGCAGTCTTAGAGCATGTGTTCTGGACCTTCGATGCTTATATAAGTTAGACTTTGTTTTAAACGCAAACCCACAAGGTATACATGGATAAGGTCTTTCGTTGGTATGAGCTCTGATATGTTTTTGGAGAACCGAAGGCTTGGCACATGGTAACTTACAATAAGGACATAAATATCGGCCAGTTCCACCATTGTAAGCATCCTTGATAAAATCACTTTCAAGATTTTCAGTCTTATTTGGAAATTCTTCAGGAATACTGGTCTTACCAGATATTTGAACAATATTATTTACATCACGTAACCTAGTATTTTCATTTCTATAATTAATTTGTACATTTCTTTCTGAATCTGCTAATTGTTTATCGTACTTTTCTTTAATCTTTTCTATTTCTGGATGAGCTGCTGCAATGCTTCCGTTTGATATTGAGGTGTTGCAAGTAGCATTTAATTCTCTATGTCTTATTTCCTCCGCCTTGGATATATTTGAAGGAAATACTGACACCGTAGATGCCATTTTCTTAAACTTCTTGTGAAGGTAGCTGTGATCATTGTTATTGGAGAAATTACTGTCCAAACGTTTTTCTTGAGTCAGCGGCATCATACCCGCGACTTTTATACCTGAAAGAGTAAAATTATTTTTACAATAATTTGTTATGCTATCATATAATAGTTATATATAATGAGTTTTGATGTAACTAGCGACTTTTACGTTATGTATGGAGAATTTAGATTGTTGTACTTGTAGGTTGTAAATTTACACACAGAAGTATAATTATTTGTAATGCGTAAAACACATGAAATAATATTTGCTGAAGTAAGCGACACTTCGTTTTAAACTTTCATTTTTCAACTTTCGCTAGACGAAGTTGCATATTTGGAGAACAAGTTACAATATCAGAAATATTTTTTTTATCAGATTACACGATCATTCACTATTTCCTAGACATCCCGAATAGAAAAACTGAGAGCTCTGTAATATAAAATAAAACTATCAATCCTTATTAAATTGCTGTCCAGCAGCAGGGCATGCAGTTATATTCATTACTTTATGTTATAATTTGAATAAAAAGCGACGTACGTATAATATATAATAATAATACGTACAATAAAACGTAGTTTTTGTTTTAGATGCTAGAATCGTTGTACCGTCAACAAGTAGTGCACGCAGTGAGGTGGCGCGGGGATGAGTTCATCCACGGCGCATGTGCCGCGCTATGTTATTATGTCTATGAGTGTGCGATGTGACATCACTCTGACGTAGAATCAACACGCGCGAGCGTCCTAATGAACAAGGGTATCCCCAATTTTTTCGGACGATATACTATTTTTAAACCTGTCGTTTATGCCTAAGGATCAAATATTAGTTTATCTTTCACATGAATTTAACCCACGCCACTACTAAAATGCTTAATCAATGTTTATTATACATAAATTCTATCTACATAAATATTGAAATAAATTTAACGTTTTTATCTCGAACAACATTGCATGAACTGAAATAAAATATTCACCTAATTCATCTCACACGAACTATTGAAAATTTAAATACATTGTCATGATAATATAGTATGCACTGGGGTCAATAAAAAAAGAGTATTCAAGTGTGAACCGAGCGACTAAGATGTGACACGAGCTGTACTTCACGAGTGTGGGTGTTTATCTAATCACAATCCATATACATGTAATGGTACGGATAGCGACCTCGCTTTGCGCTCACTTGTGGCATTCGTGGACTACTGCGTTACTGCGTTCCAAGAAGGCGTTACAATTTCTGAGAACTGAAGACAGGCAAGCCGCTCCGCTCGTTTATAACGAGCCAGCAAATAAGCGCAGTACGCACTACGCACACAGATACGACTTGCCCATTCCATCGGGCGGATCTGTGTCGCTATTCGTTAGTATGCGCTTTTTATTAACATATTGCAAACGGCCAAAATTATGTCTCATATAAAACTATTTACTATTAGTTTTATTAAGAAATATTGTTTTAATATAGGTACAATTAAAGTTTATTAGCTACAAAAAAATCTTTAAATATAGTAGTAATCACGACTAAATATGATAGCGATCACGACCTTTTCGCACGTAATCAGATGCAGCAGGTTCGTGAAGGGAGGTACAGCCGTGCGGCGGCCGATGTTGTAACGAGACAAAGGAATCCCGGCGATCGGCTGCCGCCCGCCGGCCTGGCGCCAGGCCAGGCGGCCCTGGCGACGCCTGTGTCGGCCGCCAGCACGCCGCCAGTTTGTTTTGCGTCCACCTACCACCGTCCACATACACCTTACACCGACACACAACTCGCACCGGTTCCTTCACTCAGGCATGGTACTCATTGTGTTGAAATTATATACCTGTTCACCTCAGGTAAACCAAAATATAATAGCTATGGACTCCACGTGCAATGATTATTGTATAATACAATATACTCAATTACTACTATTCTATAAAGGTGTGCTAAATTTAAGCTTTAGTCAAAGAATAAATAGGTATTTCAAATACCAAATAAAATTTCAATCTAGTTACAAATTTATAAGCACTGCAATCAAGATTCTCCGTACACTAATGTATCTACTATACTATATAAACATAATTGCATATAATAAATAATATCAATATTAAATTATAATGATTAAATATACAACGCTAAAATTTAAATACTCGAATACAATTTTTATCTGTTATTTCTTTTTATATATAAAAGCGTCCTTGACCCATTGATGGGACGCAAAAATATGAAAATATATGTATTAAAATACTCGTTCAGATACTTAGTTCCATTTTAAGTAAACAGCCTTAATACTGTATTTTAATAATTAAAAAAGAGCTTACCTGTCGCGGAGTAATGAATCAGTCAACCATTATCCTAGAAGTTGTTTAGATATCATTTGTTTACCCCTTCTAAACATATGTCAACAAGTCCGATAGGCTGCATTTCACCCGCGCGCAAGTGAATCATCGTTAATAATTGCGCGACGATCCACGCCACCACACACACACACACCTTCAATATCGTCACTCGCGTCTCACTCGCACTGACTTACAATGATGCTACTTTCTTTTTCGCATAAAACAATTACCGACGTGTATATAATTATTTCTATTATCTATTGGTTGTAATATTTCGGTTCAACGTAAATTTCAGAAACGAACGACGCACGCTTACTCTAAGCGGATGACTGTTCAACTGTTTTCAGTTGTACTTTGTCGTTGGTTCGTTTCGTTCCATTCGGCTATACGCTGTGCTCCCCGCACCACCCGCGCCCGCTTTGTGTGCCTCCCTATACGCCCGCTGAGAAGTGATTCATGTTGCGTTGTATCTATCTCCTTCCTTCACCGCAACCGGATCGGTCGCTCTTCGTAATCTATTTATACATATCTATGCACGGACTTTAACACCGTGCTTATAGTTTCACTTAATTAGATTAAATAAAATTCTACCGTGCAAAACTTAATCGAAAATGCATCGGAATACAAATATAAAGCTTATACATATAAAGTTGATTTGTCAATGATTATAATTATAATTAATGTGATGGTATATTATCATGTTTATAGCATATTAGGATCTTAAAAGTATATAAGGCACATATTATGCAAAACATTTTGTCACGGAACTGACAATTTGTGTTTTTATGCACCTATCAGTAGCACTAGCAATAGCGACGCAGCGTAATTTTCATGCAGCACTGATTTCGTAACGGTTGCCGCTCGACTAGAACGGGTATTGGCTTTGTGTACCTTCGTTCACTGTACATTCTCTTGATCCAGACGCGTGTGAAATCCTTGTTTTATTATATTTTCAAATTCGCATCAGTAAATTGTACTGATTATTCATTGATGTTCCGTTAAACAGCATGTAGCAAGCAGTATGTGACACATTCCCAACTACTAAAACAGTACCAATATTAATCGTTACAACATCTCATAATTAATTGTTTAAGTAAATTATATTTTGCTAACCGCAAATAAATGACGTCATTACTGATCTCCATATAACTTTTTTGTCTAAGCAATGCTATAATAACTTTTAATGGAGAAACTCTTTGCTATTCTAGTCGGAATGTATAAACATATTATTTGCAATGATAATTGTAGGCGGCTTATCAGTTAGCACGGAGGCGATGACGCACGCGCTTTGCCGATAGCACGCAATCACTCAATTCTTCGCCAGGAAACGAGTGATTGAGTGTTACACGAAGAACAAACAAAACATCATTAATTTGGTAGTACAGGGAAGCTAATAAAATCGGTCCTCATTTCTGAAGTTATTCATTATTTTTAATTGTATTTACAGACCCTCAAGTCACTATTGGTTTGGTACTTAAGTAATGCTTTACATTTTGAACTTTACTGAATTTACTTCAGATGATGAATATACCACTGCTCAGTTTTAGTCATATTTATTTTTATGTCCATCCCCAGGAGGGAAGTTTCAGTAAATTACGAACAATCTCGACAAACTCATAAAATCATGATACTTTCAAATGTATCATTTATCAGGGCGCAACTACATAGATATTCTGCTAATAGCACGTAAAGCGTGGGGCGCCGCCGGATCGGGCGCGGGCACTTGTTGCGTTGTTTAGTTGGCGTTCTCGCCTGTTGCCGAGATACGACGTCATATCACGACCTTGAGCTACGCGCCACTGAAAATGCTTGCTTTTTCTACCAACATTCTCATACCAGTTGACAAAAAATTAAACCCTTTTTATTTTTAACGCATCACAAGCAAGAAAATATCCAATAAAAACATAACTGAAATTTCGTTAATTCCTCTCAATTGATTTTGTATATAATTTTGTTATATCCATAATATTAGTACATAAATATTTATTAAATCCAAGTTTCTAAAACAACTGTATGTAAATAAATATTGTTGTCTCTGGTCAATCGGGCGCCATCACGTCGTGTAGGCGGGAAACCCGTCTTTAGAAGCGATGGCGAGTCTTGTAAATCGTAACGAACATATACTCTCTCCACGTTTTGAGATCCTGCAAAATGTAACAGGTGATGTAAAAATGTGAAAACTCGTAATTAAATACTATACGATAATATACATTATGCGTTACCATAAGATTTCTATAGAGACAATTCGATAAAATAATCCAGATAGTATATGTAAATGGCGACAACCCTAACAATGTCGAGCGTCAATCGAGAAACATTGTATGCGATAGAATGAAAGGCTCAAAGTGAACTCAGGAAACGATCGGTGTCTCCCCACTTTGCTCGGGCTTCCCTCAGAACCAGGTCATCGGCTGGCCGGCCTGACCGCTATTATATGTCGATGTCGGCTCGTAGCTGTGACACCGCGCCCGGCTACCGATCTCCTTGTTAGGTATTCTATTATTCACTACGTTACGCCTACATATTAAGTAAAGGTGGCTTATTAATAACAAAATATTTATGCAGTACGACATACAGACTGAGAGACATTAAAAGACAACTGACAATTATAAAAACCTCAGATCTACTAATATCAAATACTATATTATATTACAGATTATGTTGCGATTACATATTCAAACAATAACACATAAATGCAATTTAGAACAAAATGATACATTTTTTTTTATGTTACGTCGGTAGCGGCTGTTGAGATAAATCAATTTAATTTTCATTTACGAAATATTCCGTAGACGTATCATCGATTTTTGTTTAGTATCTGTGTGGTAGACTGAGGTTTTGATGTTAATTATATTTCATAGAACATTTTCATCTCAGAGAATTGCTCTGTGCAAATTAGAAAGAAAAGATAGCTTGTACCTATATTTTTGGGCACTTCAGTGTTGGTCATCAAATAATTAGTAGGTGACTGGCATCGAGAGTATCAAAAATAAACAATGAAAATAGTAAGTCAACTTAGCGTCAGAATTAGGGATGTATCGATATGAAATTTCGGTTCTGGATATGGATACATGAATTATATACCGGCTTCGGCTACGGTTACGAATATAGAATTATTTCGGATTGCCCGATTGTTTTGGATAATTTCAGTTACGGATATTTGACGATTTAGGACAAAAACACATAATATAGTATATTAAATATTATACATATATATATGACTTTGATTTTATTTCGAGATATTATTTGGTATTATAATAACAGAATAAAACAATAGCTTTAAAAATTAAATAATAATAACTGTTTAAAAATGAGAGCGCTGCGGGGCTAGTGTATCGGCTCGGCTGACGAAAATCTCTCATAACGTGTTTTATTTAGTGTCTGCTTTTATCCGACATTATTCGAAACATTTTCATCGGATTCGGTTACAGTTTCGGATATACTTTTATTCCGGATATAGGATAGATTCGGTTACGGAGCTCCATTACTTCCTCGATCAGAAAAAACACCAGGATCCTATTGAACTTTGTTCATTTGTATAGCAATCAACAATCAAGGAGAAATGAACACATTTTAACATTTTATTCGCGACTTCACTCTAACCTTGGAATCTTAACTTGCCCAAAATTAGATACATATACCTACCTATATTTCCTTTGGCAAAAATAAACTTTGCAAGAACGGGATGGCATGCAAAATGGGCGATTTCGCGACGTGAACACATGATTACTGCCAACAATATTTTCGTCGTGAACGTAACTGTCATAACATACAATTAATTATATTACCCTAAGTTCAACGATGTGAACTTCACTTTTTAAATCAGATCTACTAATAATTTTCTTGTAATTTACCTACGATTTTGTAGTGATAAAATTGATTGTACCCGAATCAATTGCTGATAAGTATTTATTAGTTATATTCCTTTTCACTTATGTAACATCATACGAAATATAACTTTTTGTCTACCTATATAAAATAAAAACATTTAAACGAAATATGGAACATAATAATGTTGTTAATGTAAAATTTGTAAAGTATCTACGTAATATATAGTTAGACCTACACCTGTATCAAGAGAATGGCGTCATTCACTGCAAATTCATCCGTTCACATATCAACAACAAAAATCTACCATATGTGTGAATGCGACAATAATAATCATGAGTCAGCTGAAACGGACCTGAGCACTTGACCAAATAAATAACTATTCATTTTGTCTGTCTTTTACTAACAACGCTTAATGTAATTCGCATTGGTTGAGTAAATGCTGTTACGGTTTTAAATAATTGTTATATGTAGATGGCTGATGCTAATATTTTGCACAGGAAAGATTTTAAAGATTTTTTTCTGCTTTAAATATCACCTATGCAAACACGTACCCAGTAAGAAATGTATGATGCAAACCAAAATAGATTTGGCGTGTGTTCCTTACATCACAAACTTTCGAGACTGCGATGGAGTGACACGAGCGAGTTGAGATCTGCTTTTGGCTATACGCCAGCATCGTTGAGATGTTCCTGCTTCCGAGATGCATTCTTTGCACCTAAAAAGTTGATGTGTATACAAAATATATAATAAAACCTTAATTAATATTCAAGTGATTTTTTTATTGCCTTCAAGTATAAACATATTTTTCCCACAGTTTTTTAGAAGCAGTTGCATCTGATGTATAATTTCATTTATCCGATGAAAAAGCAAATCCCTGGTAGATCGACGCACGTCTCGTCTCTCTCTTCGATGAGTCATCTTCGAATCTATTGAGCGAACGTAAACATATAAAATATATAATTTTAAAAGCCTTTTTTGTGTGTGCATTACCATATCAAATGAAAAGGTTTCCAATGAGGGATCCAATTACATGTTATTTTAAAGGCAATTGTTTCTAAAATTTTGATAAATGGAATATTTCATATAGACCCCCCCCCCCTCTCTACTACGTATCGCTCTCTAAGTTTGTATGAAAAACTTTTCGAAAACCAACATAAAAATCTTACATCCTTAAATCTTCAATCTTTCAATCTTTTATATCACGTGAGTCCGATTCAAATTTCACCGACTTTGTTGAGTACTGAATCGTTTACGTCAGTATTTTTTATAATATATAATAACGTTAATGTTTCGAATCGATCATCTCACTTACTTTCAAATGAAAAGAGTTTACATTTCCAGATTAGTCGAACATAATAATTTGCATAGTTCATTGTGAGTTCGCAAGACTGGCCATAAACCTTTAGCTTAACGCTTGTCGTTCCGATAAGCAAATGATAAAAGATAACAAAAAAACATCAATGTGAAAACGATAACGTTGAATTCTGCAATCGAAATTCATCACATAAACATGCCTACGGAATTTAAGTTTATGAAAACTGTCTTGCCATAACGCACACATGCAAAGTGGTCACGGTACCGTCGTACGTGGGCATCCACAACATCAAAGATGTAACTAATGCATTGCAGGTCAAAAACGCCATGAAACTTTTTTTGATACGGAAACCCATTTTGCATCGGAATTAGGTATTTTTTTTCTATTTTAACAGTTGATACGGTTACGCTTACGCGATAACGGTAACGCTTTCGTTGACCAGACTGTCCAGCCGAGAGTATTAAGGTTAGGAGAGATCTCTGGACTCAAGTGTGTACAGAGCCTCTTTACTTTAAAAGTAAAGAATACCCAGATAAAGTATTAATTAAATGATTGTATAATTTATAAAGTTTACACAACATGAAAGAATATTTAGAATTATACCTACCAAATTGTCGTACATTTAAGGTTATCAGTTATGACCGATTTTCACAGCTGTCACCGTGTATGGAAACAATATTTATTTATTGAAAAAAACATTATCAATAATCAACAATGAATAATTGTTAGTGTTACCTAATAATATAAAATATATATTGTGTAAATTATGTAATGTAATTTCAAAATAGCATATTCTTGTGTTTGTTGCTATGAGATATCGAATAAACTTATCAGAACCCTTTCAGTAAGATTGGTCGTAAGTGTCTAGCTAAGGAACGTCTGTAATATTTTTATCATTAACTGTCAATGAAGTGATCACAAAAGTGGACGGTCATCATATCGTATTTCTCAGAAAATAGTAATGTTTTCATTCGTAAAGGTTTGTAGGAGATAAGATAATAGTAATACCGTATAACAAATACAATAGATCTGTAAATAGCGGATGAGTTGAATTGGTAGTTCGATTCTCGGAATCCCCCCAAGCACGCGCCGTGACTCTCGCACCACCTCGCGCGTCCCGCACCCTCCGCCTGCTGCCTCAGGTTACAGATTACATACTTTTTTATATTTACGTTTTCAATGTTTCCAAGAATTTGTCCCATTCTAATTACTACGAAATATGAATATTATTTAATTATATCGACCTTTGCTTTTAAAAGCTAAACTTTAGCATCTACATATTAATATATTTAAGTGCGTCACTTTGGGCCAAAGGTTACAGCTGTAATAGCCCGAATGAGTCGGCGCAAACAATATCAAATTATATTACAATTGTTTTGAGTTCGAACTGTTACTAGTGACAGTAGATGCAATTCATTGTAAGTGTGATCGAAAACGTAATTTTGTTAACAAGTTATTAGCGAACTGTTGTCATAAAACTGTCAGATACAAAATAATGATTAATTTAAGAAAGTATGATGTTAAGTATATTTTTATTACATTCTGTTTCATTATTTCTTATCATCTTTAATATGTGAAACATTTTGTCCTAATTACCTTATTGATTGACTGATTCGTCAACATCCAATCGAAACGACTGATACTAGAAGCTTAAAATTATGATAGTAATACCCTTTTATCAAGAAGGCATCTGGTAAAAACGAAATTTAAAAATATCTTCAACTGGTAAAACAGTACATGTAAGTTAGTATAAAATAATATAATACTCGATTTAATAAATGTACTTCTGTGTCTCAAACTCCCGAAAACTGCTATAGATACAATTAGCGAAAATTAAACCTATAAACAATTTGTTTTTTTTGTACCTACGGACAAGTATAAGTGGTACATTCTGTCAAACTGTGGCCAAACTGATATTCTTCCTGTGAACTATGGTTTCTAATATCTTACATGGGTACTTCTTGTAAACGTGAGGGTTATATTTGTCGAAGTAATTTATAATGGCTGTATATCTTTTAAATTCATGCAGGTGTGTAGGTAGGCGTTTCCATGACTGCAGCAGGTGAAACTGTATATGTACATTTAACATTGTAACATTCTTAAACGATGTTATTTTTAACATAGACGTAAATGGCACAATGTACAATTCGTAAATAAAATGCAAAAGTCATTGACTTATTATATTAATGGCAAAATGTAATTTTTCCAATGTTCTTTACAGCACCTAAATCTAGCGAATCCACATAACACTGTACGTAGGTAATTAATATTAAGTTTTTTTTTTTTATGTAATGTTGCAAATTTAATGTAAACTAGACCGACTTCAATAAATAGGAACAATATTTTTATGTCGAACTTCATCTCAAAATCATTTTAGTTATCAATTCAGTTGACAATGATGATGAAAGGACTGATGAATCAAAAATGACCGAACGACTATTAAACTATACACACAATACTCATTTATATACCGATAAAGAACAATGAGCATTTCCTTAATGTTCTAGACTCATTTGTAACGCTCCGACAGTCTGGCGGCGCCCGTGGGCCCGCCGGCGTCGCCATGGCAACCCTTGAAATGTGATGTAAATTTATAGCTCGTCTGTCTAATTATAATTAGTAATTTATCCCGTGCAATTGCTCTCGCATAATGGTATGTGTCTCATGAACTATATTTTAACTATAATTTTATTTACACTCCTGAATCATGCAGTATAAACATTTTAAAAGAAACGAAACGTTTTGAGTATAAGGAGGAAATTTTAAGAAAAAAAATAAATGAACATTAATTTGTTAATTCGAAGTATTTGTTCTTAGCAGTAAAGCGAACGGGCACCGTGCACATCTGTATCAACATAAGTATTTTCAACGCAAATTATCTTTGGGTGTTGTGGGCCTTAAGATGGGACCTTTTTTTGCTTTCGAGGAGGAAACGTTCAAAGAGTACTCGGTGCCGTGGGATTTTTACTGCACTAAAACCCCCTTTGTGTCCTCAGCGCTAAGTAAAGGACTCCGGGATCTCTATAGGATCGCAACCGAAGTCCCCGATTGTGTTGAAAATTAATATAGAACTAGTTTCAGGCTTACCAAATGACACAGGCTACTTTTTTTGTAAAGCTTT